>APFE031315192.1:4628-58684 GCA_000404065.3 Pinus taeda | reverse complement strand
TATATAATATCGGAGAAATCATATCGGCGGGTTCTATTAAGGGTCACCCCCGAAACCTCTGATTGTGATAATAACACGGACCCGATGCGGGATTGTGTTATGGTTAATCTATTATTGCATCTGTCCATCGCTATGAAACACAAAGGAATTACACTCTCCCGAGCGTCGATTGCGATGTAAGTCACGGACCTGATGGTCCAATTGCAACATGGTTGAATGCTATTTCACATCCGCAAGTGGATCGGCTGTCTGCCATCGGCGGTGTCATGGGGTCGATATATAAAAGACCCCCGGAAGCCTCATCTCGCCGATTGCAATTGTAAGACCGGACTTGATGCAACATTGAAAGGTGGCTTAATGTCTTATCGCGTCCATCGACCATCGGCCATTGGCGGCTGCCAATTGTGATTACAAGGCGGACCCGATACATTATAGACTCAGGGGAATTAAAATTGAAGTCCGCCCTTAGCACTTCGCTCGTGTTTCTTCTCTGATTCCCTGTGTATTTGATATTTGCCGTGTGCTGGGTTTTGAGGCAAAAATACATTAAGGAACGGTCCCGATAGTTCAGGAGGCTGATTCATGGTGATAGTGATTGCAATTGGGACGTGGTTGTCCGTTAAATGAAGTTGTCTCTAGGTATGCCCGTAACCATTGTCGAAAGGAGCATTGTTATAGTTTTAACCGGGAAAGATGTGTTCTCTGTGGATTATTTTTGGCACTCTCTTATGAATTAATGTGTCCTGTGAGCACGATGAGACAGAGGAAGCTACAGCGACAAACAAGCCAACGGTGAGGAAGCTGAAGCAGGTGAGGAGGAAGCCAAAGAGCCAGTGAGAAAGAGGAAACTGATAATCAGAGGATCAGGAATGTATAATAGACAGAAAAGCAGAGAACAGTTTTTTTGTGGGGAACGCTGTTGAAGGAGGTCGAATGTTGTTGAACATTTTTGTGGAAATAAGCTGGAGGAGACAGAGGCAAGAGAGGATCCAGCAGAACAGAAAGAGGGTCGAAGGGCCAACAGGGCAACAGGCAGTCGAAGGGGAGAAGAGCCAGCAGAGAACATAAGCTTGAACAAGAAGTTGTTCTTTATGCAGAGTTTAGTGTAGCTAATAGTAGACTAACTAGAGCTGTGTTAAGACATTATCAGAGAGCGTGAAGGCTATTGGAGACTATGTGTTGGCAGTGTGCAGATTTGTAAAGAATCATTCATAAGAAGATTGGTTGTCATTGATATTGTAGCCTGGAGACTACAATGAAGCTGTAAATAGACAGAACTCAACAGAGAAAAGTTCTGAGAGCAAAACATTATCATCAAAAGTGCCTTGACAAGATAGGATTGGAGTCCTTGGGGTTGGTACCTTAGAAGCAAGAAGGATTGAAGTCCTTGGGGCTGGTGTCTCAAAAGTAAGAAGGATTGGAGTCCTTGGGGCTGGTGCCTCAAAAGCAAGAAGGATTGGAGTCCTTGGGGCTGGTGCCTCAAAAGTAAATAGGATTGGAGTCCTTGAGGTTGAAGCCTCAAAAGTAGGAAGGATTAAAGTCCTTGAGAGTTTATGCTCCTAAGTCCAAGATTGGTGTCTTGGCGAAATAGAGTTGGTGCTATGTAGGTTGGAGCCTCACTAAAGTCCAAGTTGGAGCTTGGCAACTGATTGTAACAATCTATATATTGTATCTATTTTACTGCACAGTTTATATTAATAAAAGCATTTACTCTTGCTGTTCATCTTGTGTTCTGAATATATATGTTTTAACTAGTAAAACAATAGTGGGAAAAAGAAATACTGATTCACCCCCCCCCCCAGTATTTCCAACACATAAAGTAGGACAATGACTTACACACTAAAATTGCAACTTATAAATAGGAAACATATATCATATTTTTCTCTTCAAACATCCACATTCATGGATGAACATATTCACAGTTTGTTTGTGCAACAATGAGAGACCAAAACCTATTTTATTTGGCACACTTCAGAATGGACAAAAATTAATAAAGAACCCTTGCTAGCCACAACATACTATGTTGAATTCAAAACATCAATTTTAAAGATATATAAAGTAAAGGTTGTCCCCATAATAAAATGTAACATGAACAAAAAATGATATTAAAAATTACATGTTGGCTCCAAAGGATAAAAATGAGTCGGTCGCATCTCCCAAACAGACATGTTAGTTTAATATATGATTGAATTAGTATAAATTTAGGCCATGCTCTTCCCATTTCAGCCATATCAATTCAGTGAAGAAAGGAACAAAAAAGAACTCAGTCAAGGAAGTAATTTTCACTTCATAATTGTGAAGAAAAGGAAAAAGGTTCATATCTCATGAACCTAACAACAGTTTGAAGGAAAATTCCTTAGGTATTGTATCTGTTATGGTTTAAGGGTTATTGAAGGGTTGTCTGACCAGTATTTGAAGCATTTTGGAGCAATATATTGTTGAGAACTTGAGCCTCTTGTGGCACAAATTTCAAACCTTTAGAAGCACTTCCTTTGGACATACGTTGACCTTTGTTGAGGAACAGGCTCAACCCTGAGGTAAGGACTAAAACTCAAACTTTTGTGGACTTATTCAAGGTCTACAAATTGACCTGTTGTGATAGACTTCATCTTGAGGATTGGAGTATATTCAGGCTTGTGATTTCGGCTTTGTTTGGAGTAGACTTGGTATTCTTAAGGAAGCAGTCTTGAAGCCTTTTGTGCAGACCTTGGACCAGATCTCAAAGTAATCTTTGAAGTAACTTTTGTAGCAGACCATGGATGAGATCTTTAAGTAATCCTTGAATGTATTTTTGGATCAGATCATGGACCGAATTTGAAGTGATCTTTGGTGAAAACTTTGGACCATATTTGAAGGAGACTTTGATTAGATTTTAAAATGATCTTTGATGAGATCGTGAAACATCTTGTGAAGAAATTTTGGAGTGCTTCTTGAAGACTTTTTGGAGAAACTATAGGAGTTCTTGAAGCAACCTTTTAAATACATTTTTTGAACAGAATTGTATCCTAGTTTGTTGAGAAATTTGGAGCAAATATTGGAGATCCCTAGTTGCAGACATTAAGTTTTTGTTGTTTTTTGTTGTTTTGTTGTTTTTTTTTTTTTTTTTTTTTTTTTTTTTTTTGTTGTTGTTTTTTGTTTGTTTTTTTGTTTTTTTTGTTTTTTTTGTTTGTTTGTTTTTTCACGTATCCATTTGAGAAATCCAAAAGCCATTTTGATGCATACTTTGTACCAAATTCTAAAGGAACTCGTGAAGAGTTTTTGTGTAGACCTTGAAGGTTCTTTAAAGCAAACTTGGGTTGATTTCAAAGAATCCTCGGGGGTAGTAGCCTTTTTGGAAACATTCTTGAAGATTTGGAGCATACTTCAGGCAATCTTTGATCAAAAATATTGAATCCATATTTAGAAGTCATCCTAGAAGCAGTTTTTATGGGAAACATATTGAAGAAGGATTTTGAAATATTTTGATAAAGTTTTTGAAGTTGTTAATGGTACTGAAAATCCATCAACCATGGGGTATCCTCGATGTGAAGCCCTAATTATACCTCACGTCGTTTGGTGTAGGAGCCCCATCCAGAATATCGACCCGGTTTCCATATATCTTAAAGATATGCCTTGGCTCTAATTGCCAGCAAGAGAGAGAGGGATGCAATGGTGTCTTCAAAAAGCAAGAAAGTGTGCTTGGTGAGTGTTCAGTTGTAAATGTGTCGAGGTTCTTCTACTGCAGAGAGGGGAGAAAAGTGAGCCTCTAAGTGAGAGGTAGTAGTACCACCTAAGAAGATACACACATTAACTAGAAAGATTTGTCTAACGTCCAACATAATAATCCACATAGGATGCGACGGTCATTACAACCAATGAACGAAGAAAGATTTGTCTAATATCCCGTGAAATAGCCCAAAAGGACAAGACAACAATGACAACCATTATAGCACATTCTCAATAAGATAAGTACTAAAACCACCGAAATAGTTCAACTATCTAGCACATGTCAAAGCAAACATGCGCAGAATAGTCTTACAAACATCCATAATCCATGCTTGGAGAATGTGTTGGTCTTGAAGGATTATATTATTAAGTAAAAGTTCCAAGACACATGTTTACAAGGTACATCACTAGCTTTGGTAGTGGAGCATTGGAGCCACCCCTTGCTCCTCAAAGCATTGATCTGTCTCTCTAATGACTTATGGGAGGAGCCAAGGTGAAAATCCCTTTGCTCATATAATGAGGGTGTATATATAACCAAAGGGTGATGCTTCACCCTCCTTATGACTCTTTGACTACTCTCATGACTATTTGACTTCCTATGACTTTTCAACTTACATGACTCTTTACATTCCATGTGTGTCCTTTGGACTTCCACTTTACAATACATTTTGTATACAATCTACATGATCCATAATAGTGAGGTGGCATATGACCACTCATGACACCACTGACATGGACTGCTTGATGATGTGGCAATGTCAAGCCACTGATGTTGCTAAGTGTTAGATGTCCTCTTAAATATGCTTTTCTTTCCACCTCCGCATGGCTTGGTTATGAGGAATATTCAATGATCTCAAGTCTTGAATAGTGGTCGCAAACTAGTGTCCCCTCGCTTTCTCTTGATCGATCAACTTGTAAGTTCAATTGCGAGAGAGACTTTGAGCATGCCTCTCTCCTTCTTCTCCTTCTTCATCATCTTATAATGACATTATAGGGTACATGTTCCTGTAATTCACTCATGACGAGATGACATCAATCTGAAGACTCCCTATTCTAAGATGATGCATTTTGATTCACCAACTAAGCCCGAAACATGAGACAGGTTGGGAAGAGGGACTCAATGACTATATAATCCACAGCTCCAATAGTAAGGGGAAAAACTTGAGCCCTGAGACTGCGTAGTGTGCAGTTTAGGCGAGTCTGAGAGATAAGATTGCACAATTTCTAGAGCTAGTGGGACAAGCTGAAGGGATGGGCACTGGGAGAGCTCACTGCATAGTTCTGGGAATCAAGGAAGGTTGGGCTATTGTGGGGTTGCACATTTCAAGGGCTCATGGAATGAGCTTGAGTCTTGAGGTTGCAAAGTGTGTAGTTTAAGCCGGTTTGGGGGACAAGGCTGCGCAATTTTGGAAGCTAGTGGGATGGGCTGAGATAATGAGCACTAGGAGGACACACTTGTGTAGTTTTGGGAGACAAGTGAGGCAAGGATACTGTAGAGATGCATAGTTAAAGGGTTGAGGGGATGATATTCAGGCTTGGAGATTATGAGTGCACAGTGGAACCTGGGATGGGAGGAATAACTGCGCAATTCTGGAGGTGAAAGTCGGGGCTTAGGCACAAAAACTGCATAGTGTAGTAGTCCTAGGAGGTAGGAATTGCATATTGCATAGTGCCAAGTAGAAAGGTCATAGCTAGAGGATTGAGACTGTGTAAGGCACATCTCAAGGGAGGCTTGGTGAAGCTAGGTTGTCTGGTTGGGAAGTTCTTCCAAAAATGGCTAAGTGTGGGATTAGTGAGATTGGTGTGAATGATGATGAAATTTGATTGTGATCACACACTTGGAATATTTGAAGACATGACAAAATAGATCATCCGAACACATGAAAAAATCATTACCCTCCATGCAACAACTTTACGACAAGTTACGACAAGTGCGAGATGTACTTTGCACCTATCGTGATGACACATGTGCGATAATGCTCAAAACTTTGGAAATCAGTGTGATGAGTACTTACAAGGTTAGAACAACTCATTTGCACAAATATGACCTTTAGAACCACTAGAATGGGCTTATACATAGGAAATGACAACCAACACGCTAAAAGACAACACTTTATCAATCTTGGAAAGGGAAACACAAGACTCTAAGAAAACAAATGAAATGAGTTTCAAAGTTTACGACAATGACAAACAACATCAAGGAAGGATTCGAAATTAGGTATAGGCCAAAATTTTGGAGGGTTTTGTTTCTTCAGGGAGTATTGTTTCATCGTGCAGATTACTTTGGTATTCTCACTTACCCATGAATAAACATGGTCCCCTTTATACCTTCTTGGTTGAACACAACATAAGATTCAACGATATCATAATGTTTCAAGTTGGTAAGGGTAGTGTAGCTTGCGAGCTTAAGATTTCAGAGTATAATTTTTCATCTCTGGTGTTGCTCCACTGCCAGCATGCCTGGACAGTACCCTGGTAGAGTCACGCATGAACACAAACATTGCTCCACTTCTAGTGAGCCTGGAAAGTACCCCAGTGGAGTTGCATTGCTTCACCTCTCTGCATAGGGAGTCTTTCTCTTCTTTCACCTTTATTTATTTATTTTAAGAGGACTGTGCATCAACACTTATTTATTTTGGGGCAGAAGAGGGATCCCGACTTATAGAGAGCAGAATAGGTCATTCCTTAAGAGAAGCATATAGAGACCTATGAGATAGGTTTGCTCGTTTATATTTTCCCCTTCTACTCTTCTACTAATTGGATAAGAATGAAAACACTGAAACACAAAACCGACCATAGGCATAAGGTTTCCTGACTAGACACAAGTTCATGATTGGACCAAAACTCTCCTTACGGACGAATCGTATTTTCCGTTAGAACTTCATCGAGCAAAAGATATAACCAACACAAGGAAGATGGACTCGAGGTTAGCCACAGACATACTAAGAGGCCAAAAACAGGTTTAGGCACAACAATTATTCACATGATGAAAACGAAAGGAAAGACAACAAACAACAAGGAAAGAAAACTAGAAGACAAGAAAAAGAAGCTAAACCAAAGCATAATGAAAGAGAAAAGTAACAAAAGACAAGAGAGACTCAAGATAACAACACAAGATGAGTACAAGATAAGGAAATCTAAGATACATCTAACCCTATTCTTGACCTAACAACTAGAAGTTCGAGATCACATATAATGGGATTTCCATGTAGCCACTATAATCGTTCCCTACCTGCAATCACAAATATGCGATCGATTAAAACAAATATAAAACAATGTGCAAGAGAAAAAATGAGAGCTTGAATAATATGCACAAAAATTTGAAGGTCTTACTTGTGGGCAGAAAGATGTGTCACAACTACTACTTTCATCTAATTCACACTCTTACCTCTCTGACGGAAAGCATAATCAAACAAACCTCGAATACTTCTTGTGAATGCACCTTCTTATGTGTCAGCCTGCTTAGGAAGCACGATAAAAGGCTGAAACTTTTTTATTTCAATGGAGCTTGCTGAGTAAGATTGCTCCAACCATTCAATGATTGGATCATAAAAATCATGATGATCCTATTGAAAACCCTGAAATCTTTGAAAAGATGGATTTTCAATTAGAGGCACGGGATTATAACAAGAATATTGTGAGGGAAAATAGATCTAATCATAGTCAATAGTCATGTTGAGACAGTGAGGACTTGACATAACCATCAGTGGGGACTGAAGTGCCTCAACCGCTCGACAAAAATCTGAATAGTGAGATGTTGAACAATGAAGATCGAAGGATGCAAAACAACATCCATTGGATATACTGGTGGGAATGATAACATGAATGAAAGCCATCAAAGACACAATAATGATCAGATGAGTTTATTAAAGAATAAGATTCTTAGTTTGTAATATATGAAGATATCTCAATTTGAACAGTTCTACGAATGCTCTGAACAATCGAACCAAGTTCCTCACAAGACAAATGTGACAAACCGTTTCCTGTAACTGGTGACAAACTGTGCAAGAATCGTAATCATGAAAAGAATTTAAAAGGGATGTCAGCACCACAAACACATGATACCGGTTAGGACATGTTGAACGAAGAAGAACTTGATTTGTGCGATGACTCATGCATTCATTATTACTCAAGAGGATTTTATTTACAAGAAAAAGGGGGAGCTAACTATTAAGAGATGAATATGACATGCATGATTCCTTTGGCCAAAGATAGTATTTGAAATGATCAACTTCACAATCCCGTGACTTTGTGAGAGTTACACATTCCAAACCCGAGTTTGATGCGAGAGATTTGCATGAAGATGAATAAACTGGAAAAGATTCCCGAATCTGGTCAAAAGTAATATCTTGAAAATTTGAAAGATCATACTCGAAACACCAAACATGTTTCAAAAAGCAATTTACATCGAGTGAAACCATGCAGAGAGAAGGGTTGTGTGGGAGAAACTAGATCTGGCTTAGTTTGGGGGGCTTACCGGAGTCGCGAGATCCTAACATAACCATCAACGGAAGATGAAGTGCCTCGACTCCCTTGTAGGTCCCGAAACATTCAAGGATCGTAAAATCACATCTTTGAGTTTGAACCAGATCATGCATGGTTTGAGGATAGATGTTACCACTAGTTTCAATAAAGCGACTATTCACCGGATGGCATCCATCTCTGTCACTAATTTGACCAGATTTTTCAACTTCAACAACCAGATTACTCAAGTCGAAAGATTCTTTTGATCGCAAATTCAAAGATAAATGAATCGAGGAAATTTCATGAGCAAGCTTATCTAAAGAGTTATCTTCATGCAAGTGAAGACATGATGAGGGTTGGGAAGAGTCCTCAAAGATTTGATTGTTTTCATTTTCCTCATGGATAATCTCACCAACTTGTGCCAATTGAGAGGTTAACTCATTGGATGATGGACTTGAAGAACATGGAGTAACCCCATCGCAAATAGATGCATCACAAATGGTAGAGCATAAGGGATAGTAAGATCAAGAGGAAGTTTCAATAAACACATCTTCTTTGACTGAATCAAATTTTGGATCCAAAGTAAAATATTCATGAGAAATCAAAATATTAGTTGATGCACTTGGGCATTTGTGAACGCATACATCAATAAAGTCATCATCATTATAATGATTGTCGCTCGAGGCTACGGATTGATTGAGAGAATTAATTACATTTGATTCACTACCGAGATTAGCAAATTGAAAATCATCCAAGAATGGAAGCACATCATCTTTGCATGGAGGATTTTTAAAAATAGAAGAAAGATTGAAAGCATCTTCACCTTCCTACTCCTCTTCCTATGTAAAGTGACTACCTTGTATATGATTGCAATTTGAACCAGCAACGTGAAATCAAGAGAGTGTGAAAGACTAGCTGGTAGAGTAGATTGATCGGGCGAATCACAGTACAAAGAGTCATGGCATGTAGATGATAGATGATCACATAAATCTAGATCATATTGGAGGCTAGAGTTATGAATGATAACATCATGTTGCGGAATGGGGAAGTTAGCCTTCCCCATGGGCTTCATGAGCCATTCTGGGATTTCCTTCATTGAATTTGAGTCATGAGAAATAGAAGAAGAATGAGAAGATGGATTAAGAATTTGTTTGTGGATTTTTCAACTTTATTACCATCACATAGAAAAGGAGGAGGACAAAGAACAAAAGGAGCAATAAATTCCTCCTCTGAAATTAGAGGTGTCTCGTGATTCACAAGAGTTGGGGAAGGAGGAAAATCACGGGATTCAACGTCACCATGTAAAGAGATAAGAACCAGGTGCTCAAACTCTTGTTTCAAGAGATCCTGAATCATGTCTTCTTAAAAAAAATTCACAACAAAGGTGAAGGAATCAATCAGAAAAATCCTCAATTGGTTCATTAGGCTCCATTCTTAAGAGATTGATTCTTTTACAAACATCTCGGTAATTATACCTATCAAAGGCTTGATCAAGCTCCCCGAGGAACTGAGGAAGGGAATGGATGGAAGTGGGAAGTAAAGCATGGCACCATCGATTAACACGACTTTCAAGGGTGAGGAAGAAAAGCACACAAGCAAACTCTTCATCATTGATCTCGTAAGATTCAAAAATTTTAAGAAAATTAGAAATGTGCTTGGTTATGGTTGTTCCATCCTCACAATCAAACTTTAACTGGGAAAAGTGATAAATAGGCTCATTGGGGATTGAAAATTGATAAAGGGAAAAATTAGAGAAGCACCCTGGGAGTAATATTTGAGTATGAACCGTTTTAGATAAGAGATTCAAACTAGATTCTACGGGCTCAACTTGTCATGTGGCACTCCTAGCGCCACTGTTGATGGTGCTGGAAATATATCAACCAAGGGGTCTCCCTGATATGAAGTCCCAATTAGACCTCACACCGTTTGGTGTAGGAGCTCCATCCGGAATATCAGATTGGTTTCCATATATCTTAAAAATATGCCTTGGCTCTAACTCTTGGCAAGAGAGAGAGAGGGATGTAATGATGTCTTCGAAGAACAAGAAGGTGTGCATGTTGAGTGTTTTGTTGTAAATGTGTTGAGGTTATTCTATTGCGAAGAGGAGAGAAAAGTGAGCCTCTAAGTGAGAGGTAGTAGTACCACCCAAGAAGAGACACACATGAACTAGAAGGATTTGTTTAACATCCAGCGGAATAGTCAATAGAGGATGCGACGATCATTAGAACCAACCAATGAAGAAATATTTGTCTAATATCCTAAAGAATAGTCCACAAGGATGGGAAAAAAATGACAACCATTACAACATATTCTCAATAAGATAAGTTCCAAAACCACTGAAATAGTTCAACTATCTTATCACATGTGAGAGCAAACATGAAATACAAACATCCATCTAATAGTCTTACAAACATTCATAATCCATGCATGAAGAACGTGTTGGCCTTGAAGGCTTATGTTATTAAGTAAAACTTCCATGACACATGTTTACAATGTACATCACTAGCTCCAGTAGTGGAGCATTGGAGCCACCCCTTTCTCCTCAAAGAATTGATATGTCTCTCTAATGCCTTGTGGGAGGAGCCAAGGTGAAAAGTCCTTTGCTCATACAATGCGGGTGTATATATAACCAAGTGGTGATGCTTCACCCTCTTTGTGACTCTTTGACCACCCTCATGACTATTTGACTTCCTATGACTTTTCAACTTACATGACTCTTTACATTCCATGTGTGTCCTTTTAACTTCCACTTTACAATAAATTTTGTATACAATATACATGATCTGCAATAGTGAGGTGGCATATGACCACTCATGACATAATATGACATGACACTGATGACATGGACTGCTTGATGATGTGGAAATGTCAAGCCATTGTTGCTGCTAAGTGTTGGATGTCCTCTTGAATATGCTTTTCTTTCCACCTCTGCATGGCTTGGTGATGAGGATACTTCATTGATCTCAAGTCTTCAATAGTGGTCGCAAACTAGTGTCCCTTCACTTTATCTTGATCGATCAACTTATAAGTTCAACTCTGAGAGAGTCTTTGAGCATGGTTACCTCATTCTTATCCTTCTTCATCATCTTGTTATGACATGATAGGGTACCCATTCCTGAAATTCACTCATGACGAGACGACATCAATCCGAAAACCCCCTAGTCTAAGAAGATGCATCCTGATCCACCAACTAAGCCAAAACAAGAGATAGGTTGGGAAGAGGGACTCAATGACTGCGCAGTTCCAGCAGCCAGGGGAAAATCTTTAGCCCTGATACTGCGCAATGCATACTTCAAACAAGTCTAAGGGACAAGATTGCATAGTTTCCGGAGCCAGTAGGACAAGCTGAAGGGATGGGCACTGGGAGAGCTCACTACGTAGTTCTGGGAGTCAAGGAAGGTTGGGCTGTTGCGGAGCTACGCAGTTCAAGGGCTTAGGGAATGAGCTTGAGGCTTGAGGTTGCGAAGTTCGTAGTTTAAGCCGGATTGGGCGAGAAGACTGCACAATTTTGGAAGCTAATGGGACAGGTTGAGGGAATGAGCACTGAGAGGACACACTGCACAATTTTGGGAGACAAGGGAGGCAAGGCTACTGCAAAGCTATGTAGTTTAAGGGGTCAAGGGATGAGTTTGAGGCTTGTGATTTCACAGTGCATAGTGGAGGCTGGGCTGGGAGGAATGACTGCACAATTCTGGAGGTGAAGGTTAGTGTTTAGGCACAAAAAATACGGAGTGCAATAGTCTTGGGATGTAGGAATTGCACATTGCGCAGAGCCAAGTAGCAAGGTCATAGCTAGAGAATTGAAACTACACAGTGTGCAACTCAAGGGAGGCCCGGTGAAGCTAGGTTTCTCAGTCGGGAAGTTTTTCCGAAAATGGCTAAGTGTGGGATCAGTGAGATCAATGCGAACAATGATGAACTTTCACTATGATCACACACTTCGAATATTTGATGACATGACAACATAGATTGTCCGAACACATGAACAAAGCATTTCCCTCCATGCGACAAGTTTACGACAAGTGCGACATCGGAGATGTACTTTGCAACAACTGTGACGACACTTGTGCGACAGTGCTTAAAACTTTTGAAATGAGTGTGAAAGGTACTTACAAGGTTAGAACAACACATTTGCACAAAGATGGTCTCTTAGAACCACCTCAACGGGCTTATACACAGGACATGACAACCAACATGCTAAAAGACAACACTTTTCCCATCTTGCAAAAGGGAACACAATACTCTAAGAAAACAAATGAAATGAGTTTCAAACTTTGCAACAACGACCAACAAGATTAAGGAAGGCTCCGGAATTGGGTATAGACCAAAACTTTGGACGGTGTTGTAGCAACTACAATAGAAGTATAGCTGAAGGTTGGAGCCTAAGATGATTGATGTCCTCATATTAACTAGGTTGGTGCCTTGAAGAATTGAAGAACTTATATTACAGATTTGAGCTTGTCTTTGTAAACTAGGATTAGAGTCCTCATTATTTTTAACAATAAAGTTATTTTTTGTTCTACTTCATGCATTCTAGCTTAACTTGTTAAATGACTTTTATCTAGCATAATATAACAATTGAAAGAAATATTGATTCACAACCCCCCTCAGTATTTCCTTCACACTGGTCAATCAAATGGAGCAAGAAAAATCTCCCTTAGGAGATAGATTCAATCAAATATTGCTTGAATTCTATCAACAACTCTTTGTTCGTTTGACCATGTATACTAACTTCTACAATCCATGGGTTTTGCCTCCAAAATTATTTATTTGAAATATGGCCCTACAACATGCACATGCATCCCTTTCCTTTGTTGAAATCACAAAAGCCACATTGCCATCCCTATCAACCCCCCTTTTAACCATGTTAAAATCATTAATCAAAATCTAGTTAAGATTTAGAAGAAAATCAATGATATAGCCCTAGCACTAAACATAATATGTCAACTAATATGGAGCATGAATATAGAAAAAGCACACCATTTTACCTAGTGGAAATTTAGTGATCCATACACATATTAGATGTGCCAATATAGATGAAACAATGGTTGATTCTAACTAAGGGGGGATTGCCAATAGAACACCTTTGGAACCCTAACCTTACTCATTATTAATAGACTAGAAGGGTCATTCCAAAAAAAGGCATCCTAATATGGAGATCAAAACCAATATTGTTAACCTCTTGGAGACAAAGAATACTAGTTTTGGAGCCAAAATAAATTATTTGACCATTATCTATTTGGAGTGGACAATCAACCTCCTTATGTAGTAAAGTTATAGAAATATCCATTTTGGAGAGAGATAATTTCTATTGCAAATCCTCATCCCCTCAAAACCTCCCTAACTAGGGGTGTACCCAACAACTACATATCTGTAGATGTTTTTCTCACTTTCCCATCACATTACATAATTTAATGGGATAGTTTACTCTTTTCCTTGCATTCTTAGATCCTTTTCGTTTCCCACTCTACAAAATCATCGAACCATCTTTATCGCCTATATAAGAGGGAGAATTTGGATTAGAGGTACTAGGAGCGTTTGAAGTAACCCTTTTATCTAAATATTGGAAGGGATTACTTTTGAATATCCATAAACATTAAATGAGAATGGTCCACATACTTATCATTCCTATGCTTGGGATTCCTTCTTTTGAGGAAAATTTTGACATGATGGTTCCATGCTTGGCGTGCAAAGTAGGCATTGGTTAAGTTTAAGTAGCGAAGTTGTTGATTGAATGTTATTTTACCATCCATCAATTTTCTAGATTCAAGAATGTCTTTGGTGATATCAACTTCAACACAAACCCTCAAACTTACCCTGTAAGTGGGAAAAAATATGTTACATATAAACACCTTCCCAAAATGTTCTGAAACTTTTTTAACACAAGATTTCACTTGATTGAACATGTTCATAAATTCCATCCAAAGAGAAAAGTGAATATGATCCACCTTCGATGAATCAAATCATCTTGCTTAGATTGAGCATAAGCACTCACTTTAACAATGTTCCAAGCCCATGAATCAAAATTTTACAAGAAATTGTATTGATGCCACAAATTGGTGACTAACATTGATAACCATGTCCCCACTAAGACTCAAGAAAAATATATTTTTTGTTTCACCAATTGTGATAACATCATTTTTGGAAGTCCTATTTCGGAGGCGTTTTTGTAAAAAAATAAAGGATGAAACCCTTCTTTTGTGACACTTATTTTCTTTCATATAAAATAGGTCACTGGTTCAAACAAATTGTTCACTAAACAATGAACACTCATCTTTTATATCCACAAAAAGAGGATCCGACCAATCTAAAGCTTCACATTTTTCATTAAATAAAATTCCAAATATCTTTTATATTGATTTTTTTATTTTAGAGAAGTCTTCAATGTTATTCTTGAAGCCAAGATATCAAAAATGTTGGAAGAAATAGGGATCTTATTAACTTCATTGTGTTTTGATTAGGCTCTATGAAAAAATTGATGTGAATATAAAATGTTATAAATAGTGGCCAATAGACATTAATAAACATATTTCCTTTCTCCCACCATTTTTATACCCATATTGACAAAATTAAGTAATGTTTAAAAGAAGAGGGGAGAGTAGTATTAACATGCTTATACATATTGCTATATTTCTCTTATATGTTGAAGATATTGCTTTTTTTTGGGGAAAAAATATTGACTACATTCATAAGCAACTCAAAGTTGTTACGGAAGTTATAAAATTATCATAAATATTAATAAAATTGAAACAAAAATGATTAATTAAAGAAAAACAAAATTTAATTTTTTTTTTTTTTTAAATGTTATATTAATTAGTCATACTAAACTTAACATGCATAATCACATTACAATTAATCAAACAAGAAGCACCATAATAACCCCAATAATATTAGTTAATCAAACAACAAGCACCATAATAACCACCCCAATAATATTAGAATCATAACATAATAAAACACCCCAATAATATTAGAATCATAACATAATAAAACACATATTATCATAAATTACTTTTCTCACCAAAAATGATATAATACTTCCAAAATACATTTAAATTAAACATATATTATTTAATAAATATTTAAACATATCTTACATGATAAAATTACTACTTCTTTTTCCTTTTCTAAAATTACTATTTTTCCTTTTTTGGAAAAGACATGAAAAATATATGCCAATTTAAGAAACAAAAAAAAATTCATTGAAAAAGGGAAACCAAGTAATTAACAGTGTAGTCTAATTAACTATTTTTTTTTAATTAATTATGCTCAAATTGTGTAGAGATTTTTTTAGAATAGTAGGTTTGAGTTTCAAAATTTGCAAAATGTAAGTATTTTAGTGTTTATAAGAGAATGTAGACTTTCACAGTTTATAGTGTTGAAAACATTTGGTAAAAATTTTTGTATGAATTTTAGTTTGTTTGATGTTTTGGGTGGACACTCCATTCATCATCAAGGACAAAAAAGCTTGATGATGATTAATCGATTTTTGAGAAGCCTTCATTGCAAGAAAATTAATTGGTCAAGGATTAATACTAGCATTTGCACAAAATGGGTGCAAAGACACTCCGATAGAAGTGTAGATGAGTGTAGAGTGACGTAAAGGTAGCATTACAGGGAACAAAGATGTGGACGTGGAAGGCGTGAGGAATTAAGAGGGGAATAGGAAGGAATTAATAAAGTAGAGGGATGTGTGTGGAACATGGTTGTGTTATCGAAATCTAGTGAGTTGTCAAGGCAATCAAGGAATTAGTAAAGTAGAGGGATGTGTGTGGAACATGGTTGTGTTATCGAAATCTAGTGAGTTGTCAAGGCAATCAAATACCCTCATAAAAGCACCGAGGAGATAGAGATAGCCAAAAACTAATAGGGAAGACAATGAACCAAGCAAGTAAAGAATAAGAAATTAAATTTGTTGAAATAACGAGACGAAAGTGGAAGAAGACATATATGGAAATATTGACATGCACCCTATCACATGGATTTTCTATAACTATGCTTTGCTCAATCCATGAACTCATAAAGTCCCCACTTTTCACCAACTCTTAATATACAAGAGTGTATCCATGGCATGACATTGCAAGTAGTGGAATAATTTGTCATTACATCCACAATTATGTGTTTTAGCCACATCCAAATTGCCAACAACGTATACATGGTAGACTCCATCAACATGATTAAGCACAAATTTTTTGGTTGATTCCTTGATTACTAAAAGGCTCCCATATTAATTGTAGATTTGATTGGAGGGGAAAATTTGAGATCACATGAAAGATCATTATTTCCGTGAACAGATATATGATCAAGTTAAAATAACATATTGAAATATTGCCATTACATTGCACAAGTTACGATATTATTTCAAGCCATGCAAGAAAAAATACTTGTAAAATCACTGTACATGAGAGGAGATGAAAAGGATTAAGGCAAAAACATAAACTTGATATTTAAAAAACAATAAATAACGCACATGATAACGCTTTTTGAGCCAAGTTATATGGGCCTGCATTTGGACTCTTGCTTTGTATGTCCATCTCATTCCATTTTTATCTATTTTGGAGGTCTCTTATTTAGGCATCATTCTATCATAAACATCGTACAAAGGCTGGTCCATTATTATTTGTTGCTTGAGTTTCTAAGGTTGCATTACCCTTTCAAATTT
This sequence comes from Pinus taeda, assembly GCA_000404065.3. Lineage (NCBI taxonomy): Eukaryota > Viridiplantae > Streptophyta > Pinopsida > Pinales > Pinaceae > Pinus > Pinus taeda. The sequence goes on along the minus strand of APFE031315192.1, from coordinate 41,853 downwards.
GACATTTATAACCCTAAATTTATGCCTTGTCAGCAACATGTCTAGATAACCAACAATATTAATAATGAAGTTCTCCATAGTAGATGAATTGTACCTATAACTTTGTAGTCAATTGTTTACAAGCAGGCAATGCTTTAAAACTTGTAGTTCCAGTAACTTCTCACCCAGTGACCAATGCATTGATTTCATATGTTCCTTTGTATGAGTATATAGGTTCCAAATCACAAAATTCCTGCAAAAATGCCAAACATGCATTTAAGTACATAAAAGCAATGTTGATGAAAATTTTCACATTGCAGATTGATTTCCAAATCTATCTAATTAAATTCACACTCTAGAGGAAAAGAATCACCACGTACGAGATCAGGAGAAAATCTGAAATTATAAAGGGGCTCTTCTTTCAATCGAGTATTTTGAGGTTCTATGCCAAAAGGGAAAAGGAAATTAGAAAAACTTCCCACCATTTTAGTCCTATTATAGATAACATGCTTTTTCACCAAAAATAGTGAGATGCTACATTATACTAAGCCCTTATCGTCTTTCTCTATATACACTTTCTAGGGAAAAGTTAAAACTATACTTGCAAACTAGTTAATATATCTTACATTTTAGTGTTAAGGGGGGCAGTACATACCTTAGTCACTAGAAAGTCAGTCAAGATTCCATTGCCACCAAGTAATTCTCGTCTCAAAGATTCCATTACCTCCCTTGCTTTCAAGGTATTCTAGGGCCTAGGCCTATACAAATCTTAGAACATAACATATATCTACAGACTCTCAAAAAGTGCTCTCCTTAAACAAATGATTATAGCCAAATCTTGGGTAGAATTATTGTTGCAGTTAAGTCACATGCCTTGGCTAAACTGGCATGCCCTATAGTCATCTTCCCATCATCATACAACTTCCACAGTCGCCATCCCATTAAGTTCATCGCTTGAATGTTACCCAACATATGAATAAGTTTTTATTTGCTGACTTGGAAAGAATTTATTGACACTCCAAATTGATTTCTTTCCTGTAAATACCTGTACAGTGAAAAACATATGTAGAGATTTATTCCCAACTAAAATGCACAAAAATGAACTAAGGGAATGCAATCAAGGTCAATGTCCAATAAAAAACAATATTTTACCTATGACACATATCATAGACATCCATTACAATATCAATGGCCTGCCAAGCAACTATTACACGTGATACAACAAGCACCTGAAATACGATAAAGGCATAAACTTAGTGTGGTTCTTAAACTGGACACAAAAATGAAACTATTGCTAATTGCATACAACTATATAACTGTCATTTGAAGGACAATATTAGCATACATTACATATCTTTAACCTAAGAGCAGCTAAAACTATAAAAGTGCAATAGGGTGATTATATCAAATGGACCCACCAAAAGAAAATGCATTGGTACAAGTCACCTTCCTTTATGTAGATTTCCACAAGCAATGCCCGACACGATAAAAAAACAGAGAAGATATATATCTGGTATATATCAAAAAACATGATCAAAGATGTTTTTTGATGTAAATGAATTTTAACGTGATAAAGGATGGTTTTTGATATAAATGTTACGTAGGAAAAAAATGTATTGCATAAATGACTGAAACATCTTTTGACATATTTTTAATAATCATTATTTTATACATAACAAAAAACATAGAGAACACCTTCAATGGTTCCAGATAAGGGTTACTGATGGCAAAACTAGACGCGAGAGTGAATTCGTTCACAAAAAGGCTCCCATATGAATTGTAGATTTGATTGGAGGGAAAAATTTGAGATCACATGAAAGATCATTATTGTCATGAACAAATATCTGATCAAGTTAAAATAACATATTGAAATATTTCTATATTGCACAAATTAGGATATTACTTCAAGCCATGCAGGAAAAATTACTTGTAAAATAATTGTGCATGAGAAGAGATCAAAGGGTTAAGGCAAAAACATAAACTTGATATTTGAAAAGCAATCAATAACACACATGATAACACTTTTTGAGCCAATTTGAATGGGCATGCATTTGGACTCTTGCTTTGTATGTCTATCTCAATTCCATTTTTATCCATTTTGGAGGTCTCTCATTTAGGCATTGTTCTATCATAAACATTGTATAAAGGCTGGTCCATGATTATTTGCTACTAGAGTTCCTTGGGTTGCATTTCCATTTTCAACTCTGACATTTATAAACATAAATGTTTGCCTTATCAACAATGCATCTAGATAACCAAAAATACTGATAAAGAAGTTTTCCATGGTAGCTGAATTGTACCTACAATTTTGTAGTTAATTGTTTACGAGCAGTCAGTGCTTCAAATCTTGCAGTTCCAGTAACTTCTCACCTAGTGACCAACAAATTTATTTCATATGTTCCTTCGTATGAGTATATAGGTTCCAAATCACAAAATGCCTGCAAAAATACCAAACATGCATTTAAGTACATAAAAGCAATGTTCATGCAAATTTTAACATTGCAGATTGATTTCCAAATCTATGTAGTTAAATGCACACTCTAGAGGAAAAGAATCACCACGTATAGAACCAAGAGAAAATAAAAAATTCTAAAGGGGCTCTTCTTTCAATAGAAATTTAAAATGCTAATCCAGTATTTTGAGGTTCTATGCCAAAAGGGAAAAGGCAATTAGAAAAACTTGCCACCGTTTTAGTCCTACTAAAGATAACATGTTTTTTCACCAAAAGTAGTGAGATGCTACATTATACAAGCCTATGATTCTCTTTCTCTATATACACTTTCTAAGGAAAAGTTAAAGCTATACTTGCAAACTAATTAATATATCTTACATTTTGGTGTTAAAGGTTTCAGGCATCAGTACGTATCCTGGGGGTAGTACATACCTTAGCCACTAGAAAGTTGGTCAAGATTCCATTGCCACCAAGTAATTCTCGTCCCAAAGACACTACCTCCCTTGCTTTCAAGGTATTCTAGGCCTATACAAATCTCAGAACATAACCATATATCTGCAGACTCTCAAAAAGTGCTCTCCTTAAACAAATGATTATAGCCAAATTCTGGATAGAATTATTATTGCAGTTAAGTCAAATGTCTTGGCTAAGTTGGCATGCCCTAAGTCATCTTCCCATCGTCATACAACTTGCACAACCGCCATCCCATTACGTTCATCGCTTGAATGTTACCCAACATACGAATAAGTTTTTATTGGTTGATTTGGAAATAATATTGTTAAACAGACATGGTTAACGAGAAACAGATAGAAAGATAAAGCATGCATTGCTATTTTATTAACAATTTGATGTACATTTATAGTACATTTGGTGACCGTTGGGATTCACATCCCAAGGTCCCTTGGATTTTGTCCATTCGACTTCCACACTAACCCATTGAGGATTAGGTGTCCAACATTCCCCCCCTTAATCCGAAGGGTTATGTATGAGTCCAAGAAGAGAGCCGTAATACAAAATGTGCAAATATGCATGGCAGCACTAGGCTGAATGTGCTCTATGAAATGTTGGTATAAAGGGCGGTGGTTTAAGGATGGCCACCAACACTGGAACGCTTAGTGAAGTTCCCGGAACTCTTCCAAAGCTGGCAAGAAGCTGAAGTCTTCTGCTAGAGGAAGTGATCCTATTGTTTTAAAGAGGGAAACCTTCAACCATAAAAGGGAGGTCTCACCCCGCATAAAAGGTAAAACTTCAACCTTAAAAGGGAAGTCTCAACCTGTGATGGTTTAAGGATGACCAACAACTCTGGAATGCTTAATGCAATTCCTGGAACTCTTCCAAAACTGGCAAGAATCTGGAGTCTTCTGCTAGAGGAAGTGTTCTCAATTTTGTTCTCGGAACTCTTCCAAAACTGGCAAGAAGCTAAAGTCTTCTACTAGAGGAAGTGTCCCAAATCACCAACTAAAGGCATGTTCAGGCATCTTTGTCTCTGGCTACAACTCTGAAACTGGTGTGGCAGGTTGTGGCTCAGGCTTGCTTGATGTGGCTTTGAAGCTTGTAGATGACCATCATTTCCCCCCTGTCAGACACAAGGTGAGATGATGGAGAAAACTCAACTGCAAGATTGTTCAATATTCTGGAACAAGTTCTAACATGTGTTTGGAATATCTTCTTGGTTGTTGATGCCCATTGCCAAGAAGCGATCCATCCAATATGAATCTTTCTTCTTGCAGGACGTTTGTTTTTGAAGCATCTATTTGAAGAATGACTGGTTTTATGACAGTGCTTACATGGATGAAGATCAAAGCAGTGATCTTTCAGATGGCCAACTCGGTCACAGTGTTGGCATTTCACATTCTGTTGCTGTTGTTGTTGTTGTGGAAGAGGGGCAGAGTGTGGAATAGCTGAAGCTGAACTGTCATGAATGAATCCAGCACTCTGAAACTGAATGGGCTTGGCATAGTCTGGAATATGAAAGGACAAGTCCTTGTCATATCCAAGACCGGTTCTCTGCTTGTTGTGGACAAGTTGTTCCCAAGGTCTGATGATGGGCTTGGGCAGTGCAGACTGAACTTCTGCATCTGCATGTACAACTGCTGCTTTATTTGGTACTAAATCTGAATGAACTGTATCATTATGCTGATGGGAGGTTGTCTCAATGTTCTGAACAAAAACAGGTTCAAAATGATGTCGATTTTGATGTAGCTCTTCTTGCTGTAGCTGTGATTCAAGCTGCAAAAAATCAATCTTTTCTTGTGCATATTGTAGACATGTCTGAATTCTTAAGAGAGAGCCTTTGCTGATTTGTAATGTGTCATCAACAGTGGATTGTATAAGAGTTTTCATGAACTCTAATACTTCACTGATTCTGGCCATTTTCCTTCAAAACTGCATATGTTGACCCTTACTTTCGCCTTTAAGAGTCTTGGAGCAGTTGTTTTGCTTTTCACCGATCTGTTTATGCTCGGGGCTCTTGAGCAATGCCTTCCATATAAAGTTTCAATTCAATGCACATATTACATGGAAATAAATCTTCTGCCCACACATACTCTTGTTATGAACTTTCGTAATTAAAAATTGTCTCTGTTGTTAATATCCGGGGATGACCTTTGAAACTCTTTTCTCGTTGAAGCTTGGTCCTATCTTCATAGACTGTCGTTCGAATTCTGCTTTCTCTGGCCCCATCAGCGTATAATTGTCTTACCTGCATCATGGATCAACTGTTCAAATCAACCTAATGGTGGTCGTCGAATTAATCTGGACAGCTAGGACGGCATAACAAGTCAAATCCAAACATAGATTTCATAAGTGGAACGCTAAGGCATAACCAGTAGCGGAGTCGATGCCTCCCGTTGAGTTTTCTTGATCTACAATATTAAGAAATGGGTGGACTCTCTTTGCATTACTTTTTGACAGTGCCCTCACAAGAGTGAATGGACTCATACCAAGGGGGCCATCTGGAATAATGAAAATATGGGATGGTAAAGGAATCTCCCAGAAATTATATATACTGCCTGTCACATGCCGTCAGACCCCAACACAACCAACACTTGATGTGCTGATGTTTCCTCCGCAGATTGCGTGCGAAGCCCATCACTGAGAACAGAATATATGACAACTGCGTTTGTCTCTGTGTATCCGTCTACCGAATATATGACAACTGCATTTGTTTCTGTTCTTGGATTTCTGATTGGATTCACCCCCTTGGTCACCAGTTAAGTTGGCTTGATTGGTTCTGTAGTCATATATATACAAGAGACCAAGTCTATTTAACATTAATATGATGCGAACCAGTCATTCAATTAGAAAAGAGAGACGCTTACAACAACCTGTATATGTTACAGGTGGTAGGCTGAGACTTTTCACTAGCTCATGGGTCAAGGTAAGAACAAGGCTGAGGCCGTAGACGAATGAATCAATTCTTCAGGAATAAAAGGAAGACGAATAGCCAAATCGACTAGAATGGCCACGAAAGTTATGCCCTAGTCATTCAATAGGCTTCATATTACAGTCAAACGTTTTTATGATCCTTACATCGTGTCTGTCACAGAAACTTGCTTACCTAGGCCGAGACTTAGCAGATATGGAATTGGCACAAATTGTTTTATGACATTGAAATCCTTTTGCTCAGAAGTAGTCCTTGATATGCTATAATGGAAGGGTCCAAACAAACCTTTGTTGGTCCTTAATTTAAACCTTCAATGAGCCGCAGGTCCCATAAGAGCTTGAAACATAATTGAATCTGTTCAGAATGCTCAGAAGAATAGGCCAAGATTCAGAGATCCATTTCAGGCTTAAAATGAATTTGATGTGATGGAGGATCTCAAATTATAGACTTCTAGAGGAGTCACATAAGATAATGATGCTCAGATGCAATGTCGTTAATCATAGTAATTGAATAGGGACAAGAGGTAGACATTATAAATTAAGCCCTTCTTGCACCGGATCAGTGAGATAACCCCAAAAATCAAAACAGTGTATGCATAAAGCATACGGCTGTACAGTCCGCTCAATATATATATCACACAACGTTTTTTTTTTAAATCCGCTCAATATATATACCACACAGCGTTTTTTAATGCCGCATACCAGACATACATATCACACAATGTTTTTTTTTTTAATCCGCTCAATATATATATATATATCAAACCAGAACATCATTTCATATCCGCTCATATATCAAACAACGTTTTAATACAGATACCACATCGTTTCATATCCGCTCATATCCGCTCAATACATATATCAAACCAGAACATCGTTTCATATACCAGACAGCAATGGAAAGAGCAGATACGGTACAAAACCTTCAGGTGTTCTTTGTTAGGCAGCGTTCCCTTCAGGTGTTCTTGTTAGGCAGCGTTTCCTTCAGGCGTTCTTGTCAGGCAGGCATTTCCTTTAGGTAGCGTTACTCTTTCAGTCGTTCTTGTAAGGCAGTGTTTCCTTCAGGCAGTGTTTCCTTCAGGTGTTGGACAGAGGAGCAGAAGGCAGGCAGTGCTGGTCAGGTGGCAGCTAAATTCTAGCTGAGGAAATATTCATAAGTAATGGAAGAAACCATAAAACAAATGGTTCAAATATCAGCAGGGCAGGATATCGCCTGCTCTGATACCATGTTAAACACACATGGGGAGCGAGAACAAATAGAAAGATAAAGCATGCATTACATTTTTTATTCACAAATGATGTATATTTATGGTACATTATGTGACCGTTGGGATTCACATCCCAAGGTCTCTTGGACTGCTTTGTCCATTCAGCTTCCACACTAACCCATTTAGGATTAAGTGTCCAACACATTCCTTCCCCAAAATTCTTTCCCTCTACCTCAAATGAAACCAGAAACAAGGGAACATAATGAGATGAGAGAGATGGCTAATAACATACTTGATTTCCTTTGCTTGTAGATGATGGATTTTCTATTGTTCGTGGAGCCACTGAACCAGCCTGTCACTCCAATATTCTTTCACTCAGTCGTTCTGGTTCTCACTACACTTCTCTCCAGGGTGATTACAAACTAAAATTCTTCCCCTCCTCTCGTTGTCACCTTTCCTCCTCTCGTTGTCACCTTTCCTTAATGCATTGTCCATCATCATGCAAAGGGACACCGCACCCATTTCCTCAAGCGTGTGGGGGGCGATGGTTTTGTACCTCATAGTACCAACCATTATTGTCGCCTTAATGAGGTGATCCTCTAGTTTGCACCCCGATCAGGTGTGGATTTGTTTCCAATTTACAATAATCAAGTTTTCTTTTAATAATTAATTTTGTTTGTTTTAGATTCTTATTTTTTTTTTTAAGTTTTAATATATTTTTAATGATAAATTTTGTAAATATTTTATGCAGAATTTGTAGAAGATTCTTACCACTTGGAGCTCAAGGATTTATGGATTCAAATTATAGATGAGAAAAAAATATTATTCAAATCCCAAGAAATCAGAAAACAAATTTCCCTGAAGCTGTTAAGAAATAAACTTTTATTTTGTTTTGTTTTGTTTTTAAATTGAACTCTATGATTATAAATAGAGGGGATATGAAAGAGAGCAAGGGGGATGAACCAAAGAAGAAAGAACTGATATTATTGTGGGATCTTTATTCTCAAATCATAGTCCGAAGAGAGTTAGAAATTGTTGCACTTTAAAACTTTGGTTTTATAATAAGTACTTTACAGTCACTTTTTGAAGACTAATCAAGTATTGATGTTTATTGAATGACATGATCTGGGTACTGTATGATCTTTTAATTATCTAAAATACATTGATGGTATTTTCATTTATCACTTTTCATTATATTGATACCTGCTAAATGTTGGAATGTTCTTTTGTCCTTTCTTTTGAAATGGTCAAGTATATTAGTGTTGATTTATTTTATTAATACAAATTTGTTATTTGTTTAATATGAGCGAATCGACATTCATTTTTGATATTCAAAAAGATATCTTATCAATCTTGCTCTCATTATCGAGATAGTTTTTTTTTTTTTTTTTAGATTAATTTCATTATATGCAAATAAACATTGAAAAGCATAAAATAATATAATCAATTATTCATAAGTTCTTTAAAGCAGAGCCCAAAAATCTATTTAAGTGTTTGAATGGACCCATATTCCAGTGATGGTTTTCACTAATTAAAACATCTATAGTTAGGTAATGTTAATGCTGTCAAATCATTATTTTCAATTACTCTCATTATAGTTGATTATTGTTATTGATTATTTTTTGAGCATCATGTATGTATTTGAATGAACAATATTGTTATTGTGTGTTAAGGGGGCCCCAAAAGCATGTTTTCTAAGAGACTACTAACCTAGGGATCTACAAGAGGGTTGAAAGATACCCCCTCACTTATGTGTCTACGATGTAAGATATATGAGATTTAGAAAAAATCACGAGGATACATAATCAAAGAAATTGATAGGAACTATCCCGTACTGTAGGATGACCAAACTTGACTAGCTTAAAGCACTTATTACTCCTCCTTGTAACTATGAGGTCACTCAGGGAATAAGATCTTATTTTTAGGGAATTTTTAGGGAAAGTAGTCCTCCTTTCAAGGAAACTACCAGTCAATCATTTTTTATAAATAGATGGATTGATTAGCTTGCTAGGAGTTATTTTTTCAAGTAGAAAGTCAGGAGTAGTCAAGTTAGTAGAGGCACTAGACTAGAAGTTCCAGTTCTGCAAATTTTCATGTATAAGCACTTTTTTTTGTCAGTGAAAGACATTTATGGTTCTTAGGTTATTATCTCTTCAGGTATTTCAATCTCCTTGGGTTAGGGCCCATCCGAGGTACTCAAGAGCCACTTTGTAATGTTATCTTTTATGCATTAGTTTAGTTCGTTATTTCTGCAATTTCATTTTTGGACATTGTTTTCTGAATGGATAATGAGTTAGCTTTCTTACAAGTATTTTTCTGCATAATATTTTGGTAGACCTCATAGTAATTATTTTATGTAGATGAAATTTATTTTCATTCATTTGTTTACTTTGGTTGTTATTGTTTGGTTGTTTTTCATCATTTGTATATGTTGTCAGTGCACAGTTTCTTTTTTTGCAGAGCTACAAGAAACTTGAAAGTTGCCCATTTTCTAAATAAACTTGTTTATCACCGACATAAAGACATGGGAATGAGCTGTTGACCATCTCTTATCCTCCCCTTAGCTCATATTTTCTTCAAATTACATATGTAGTGAATGTTTTTGCTCACTATATTGTCTCCTCTAGCAAAATAGGGACTCTTGTAGTAGCCTACATTTTGCATGAAAAACTCATATAAATTTGCATCTAATGTGTGGCATGCCTACATTGATGTGTTACAATGTCCAAAATACCCCAAGAATAGGATTTGGAAGCCAAGATACCTCATAGATTCCTTGACCTAACTACTATAGAAAAACTTCTTTTTTTTTTTCTACAAAATTAGGACTTGCTACTTCTATGCTTTATTTTAGTTGCAACTTTGTTTTATATGCACAGTAGAGTAGACCTTATTTTATTTCCACATGATTGATCAAGAGACTCATAATCAACCTATTCAAAGCACCTCCAAACCATCTCTTATGCCCAAAAACCCCAAGCCTCGCCTTGCATTTCCTTACACTTTATTGTTATTTCTTGTGATTCTATGCCTTTAATTGCATCTCAAATATTAAAGGTGATTATTATTATTTTTATGTGTTTTATTGCTAAATTGGCTTTCATTTTAGTAAATTTTCTTATCTAATGGTTGTAATGCATTGCAGTCTCCTTTTTTCCTAAGTCCTAGGGTTGATTATCATTGATTATAGGATCAAGGGCTATATGATATCTACTAGAAGGAGCTATCTAGGATAGCTATAGGAAGGAGGGATGTAATGTTTTGTTTACATGCCAACTTGGATAATTTTGACCACAACTTGTATAGTCAAAGTAACTATTATTTCGTTATCATTTTATATTTCTTTAGTTTTATTTATAATGAGATTGTTCAATAATAAATAAACAATGTTTTCCACTGTCATTTTTGTAATGATTAGCTACTTAGTTACAATGTGTTTCCTTGTTCTTCAAACTGGACTGGTAGACGATAATATTACATATTTCTTTATATCTAGACAAAGAAAGTTATCCATAATTTTATTGTAAGATTGTTGAAGTGACTGAACTAATTTCAGGACTTTGTATTACATTTTGATGACTTTATAATATAATTCACATTGATGTTGTTTTATTTGTTGAAGTAATAAGTTCTTTTTCCTATAGTGCTTCCATTTAGGAAGGGCCCCTTAGTCTGGAATGAACTTACATGAATTCTGAGTGTTAAATATATATCTAATGTGATTCTCTGTATTTTCGATAAATATGTTGAAATTGTAGCAAGAAAACGCTTCATTTGACTTTTGTCATAGTCAAATGGAGAAATTTGATTTTCCACATCAGCAGGATGATTGAATTGTTGTTAGCTAGAGTGACATGGCCTTGTCTCCTAATTAAATTAGTAAATTTGAGTTTGTAGGCTAGAAGTAGAGTTTTTCATGGCTTTATTGATAAAATCTAGCAATTTACTGAAGTTATTGTTAGTTAAACACAATTATCTGAGCTCTAGTCTAGAATGGAGTAAGTAGGAGTTAAATTGAGTAGTTATAACAATTGTTAGCTCATTGATATCTCATTTAACTAATCAATTTACTAAAAATAGTGCCCGTAATTCATGGAATTCAATTTTATAGTTGAGTGGAGGGAAAAGGCATAATTTTATTTATTGTTGTATACTAGTTGAGTGTACATGTCTTGAATTGGAGTAGGTGATCAATTAATTCAGGATTTGCACAAGTAAATAGGGAATTCTCCTATTTTCTAGGGACTAATTTCATCTAGGATTTCACAAGAAAATATTAGGAAGGCTGAGGCTTGAACTTTATAAGTGTTGGTTAGAACAGGTCAGTGAGCAGGAGATCATAATTGCAGTGTAGGGTGTGCTTCAGGATTGAAGCAAGACATTGTAATTGATCCATATTCTCATCTAAATTAATGCAAATAAATGGATGGTTTCTCCTAGTTGGGTTCCCAAGTAAAATCATTGTGTTCCTTTTGTTTTGATGGCTGCATGTTATTGCATGTGTTTGTATCATTTGTTTTTCTCTCCGAAGAATAGTAAAAGAGATTTGTGCCTCTTGATTTCAATTTGATTTCATTAGCAATAGAAAATTTCTTGAAATTTCTACATGGTATCAGAGCCATAGATAACTACATATAAATACTATTCTAGGTCTTCTCTCAAAGAAATTTTGATTTACAGAGTTCTTGGTGTAGATTATATTTAGTGCAGGAAAAATGTTTTTCAATGAGTTGAGGTTGGAATATGCATTAGAGGGCATCTCAAACTTTGTGCTTAGAAAGACATGATGGAAGTTGTACTGGATGGCAATGGAGTATGAGAATATACACAAACATATATTCCAAAAACATCAGCATCATATGCACAAGCACTTTCTCAGTGGAAGAAGGACACAAAAAAATCCAAGAGGATTATTATTAAGGGTGTTAGAGATCACGTGGTTTCAAACTTGCATGGAAAGGAGGCCCCTTTTGCAATGTCAAAAAATATCATAGATATATTCTAGAGCAGCAATTATGCCAGGAAATTGGCATTGAGAGATACTCTGAGGAGAATTTGAATACAAAAAAATGAAACTATTCCTCAATACCTATCTAGATTCACTCAGGTTCGAGATGAACTTGGAGGGATAGGAGAAAATGTGCGATCATTTGAACTTGTTAGTTTAGCTCTCCTCGGCCTTCTGAAATTCTGAAACAACTATCAAGATTTAGTTAATGGAATAGACAATCTACCAGATTGGGAGACATGTCTGATTTGGTGTAGGGGGAGATCAGAAGAAACACTAGATATGGTGACACATCCATTGTAGATGAGGAAGAATACTATGCTATAGTTGGCAAAGGAAAGAAGCCCATAGACATGAAGGCCTAAGGTAAGGCATAATCCAGCTAGAACCATGGAAAGAAGAAAGACCTGAGTAATATTAAATTCTTTCACTGCCATGAGTATGGACACTATGCAACCAAGTGTCCACACAGGAGCCTGCAACAGGAGTAGGAGGAGATTCTCTCGCATCACAATTTGAGTTGGATTTCATCCTCATTTCTTGCATGGTAATCAAAGTAAGAGGGAGTGAGTGGTACCTAGATTCTAGTGCCTCATATCATATGGCATGAAGTAAGGAGTTCTTCGGTTACCTAGAGGAGAAGGACTTACAATTACATATAGATCTTGGAGCTGGTGGAAGGTATAGTACTAAAGGGATTGGAACTAACACCTTTAAGAGGGAGTTAGGCTCCCATCTTCACCTAAAGGATGTAATGTATGTACATGATCTAAAGAATAATCTAATTTATGTAGCTGTACTTAAATATTGTGGATATGATGTGGTTTTCAGTAAGGGGAAATATTATTTGAAGCATGTTTCTATTGGACAAGTAAACAAATTATTTTTTGAATTAAAAATATCTACAAGCTAGAGGTATATTTAGCCATGCATGCATGTATACCTCCAAGAGGGAGTTGGGGTGATGTAGAGGCTTAATCCCAAAGTTACAAAGATTTAGGAAGGGTTCATAGGGGATCAGTAACAGTTGCAATAGAATCTTCTCATGGATCATTACCCTTGCTAATGGGGCCCACAATATTTGATAACAGAAGGATCAATGTCTGTTGATGCAGTAAGATCTTGAGTGACAATATCAGTCAGAGACTCAGGAGATAGTTACAACATAGAGACACAATTGGTTCAGTATTTTGGGTGCTTCTCAGTTGCAGTTGTTGAAGTAGAAATAACAACAATGAGAGGGAGTGTTGAAAGAAAAGACTTCATTTGACTTGTGCCTTAGTCAAATGGAGAAATTTAATTTTCCACATTAGCGAGATTATTTGGATTGCAGTTAGATATAATGACATGGCCTTGTCTCCTAGTTAAATGAGTAAATTTGAGTTTGTAGATAGAAGTAGAGTTGTGCATGGGTTGATTGATAAGATCTGATAATCTAGTGGAGTTTTTGTTAGTTAAACTCTGTTATTTGCGTTCTAGTATAGAATGGAGTTAGTAGGAGTTCAGTTGAGTAGTTATAATAGTTGTTATCTCACTAATCTCTCAATTAACTGATCAATTTAGTAAAAAATAGTCCCAGTCTTGCACGGAATTCGAATTTTCTAGTTGAGTGGAGGGAAAAGGCATAATTTTATTTATTTTTGTAAACTAGTTGAGTGTACAAGTCCCTCATGGGAGCAAGAGATCAATTCCTTTAGGAATTGCACAAGGAAATAAGGAATTCTCCTATTTTTTAAGAGTTAATTTCCTCCAAGATTGTGTAAGGAAATATGAGGAAGTTTGAGGCTTGAATTGGCTAAGTGTTGATCAGAGCAGGTCAGTGAGTAGGAAATCAAAATTGTAGTGCAGAGTGTGCTTTAGGATTGAAGCAAGAAATTGTAATTGATCCATATTCTCATCTAAATTAATGCAAAGAAGTGGAAGGTATTTCCTAGTTGCATTCCCGTGTAAAATCATTGTGTTCCTTGTGTTTTGATGTTTTCATGTTATTGCATGTGTTTCTATCATGTGTTTTCCTTTCCAAATAATAGTAGAAGAAACTTGTGTCTCTTGATTTCAATTTGACTTCATTAGAAATAGAAAATTTCTTGCAATTTCTACAATATAGGTAATGTTAACTTTGCAACATCATTATTTTGATTTACTCTCGTTACAATTAATTAGATTTATTTATTATTTTATGAGCATCAATTTGGATTTGAATGAGTGAGATTGTTAGTATGTGTCAATGGAGCCTCGATCACATGTTTTCCAAGGGACTACTAACTTAGGGATCTACCAGTTACTTGGATCTGTAGTTATCTTAATTGTGTGGTTTGTTTATTATTTTCATCATGAGTGTGAATTGATGGTTAATCATTATTGTCACTAGACTTTATCATGCATCGATGAATGAAAATTTCTTTCAACAATTGGTGAATATTGAATATATGTTAATTGAATGAATTATGAATCGTGTCTAGTATAAAGTAATTAATGATTGAATGCTACAACATGTGATAAAATTTACCAATCAGATCTAATCTTGCATATATTGTGAAACTTCCTCATAAGCCTATGAGCCCTAGTTAAAAATTTAATGAACTCACAATTTAAGAAATTAAATTTCCCATCAATTGAATTGATTTTCTTCTTGTTCCTACATATATTATAGATTTGATTACTTCCTTTCATTTCTTTCAATTCTGATTGTTTCTTATAACATAAACAACATAATGGTCTCTGTGTAACTCAGTTTCCCTTCTGTTGTTTTCACCTATATAAAATCAACAAAATAAGAAGATTATACATGATACACACATAGTGTTAATCCCTCTTAAGTTTTTATGAACCCCAAGTTGAAAATTAAAGTCGAGACCCTTGGGATTTGCAACATTCTTCTTATGATACTAAGAGCCATCACTTTTTGGCATTGATGTCGGGGATGTTTCAAAGTATGCATTGTCTTCTTCCCTAGTTGATTCACTTCTTTCACTTTCTATAGAAACAAAAAAAATTAACATTATGCACTTTTCAATTCAAAACTAAAAAAAGTACATTGCAAAAGAATTCTCATTCAAATCATATAAAAAGAAAAAATAAAAATAAAAAAAAATCTTTCTTTATGCATTGAAGAATTAGACATAATAGATAAAAAATTTACCAAAAATCCCTACTTCCACAATCAAGAAACCTTTTCTCACTAACTATTAGCCTCCTACTCTATCCATAGAGGATATTGAGGCATTTTTAGGTGATCAATAAAGGGTTTTTGAGGAGCTTGAAGAAGAGGAAATACCCTCACAACCCTCCAAAACCATGGACGAGAATAGATAACCTGTAACATTAATATTTCCTATCTGAGAAATAAATGGGTAAGCCAAAATGAAAAATACTAGCCCATCTATCCTCCTACATTTCTATGGCTTAACTATAGAAGATCCTAACACTTTCATGTTCTAGTTTCTTGTAGTTTGCAGGACTTATGAATACACCACCAATGAAAAGAGACTCAATGTGTTCCTCTCTACTCTCAAAGATGCAACCATTCATTGGGAACAAATGTAATATGATTTCAACACCAAGTATTGGGAATATTGTAGAGAAAGAGACATTGGGGATGATATTTTTAGGGTGACTCAAGGAGAAAATGAATACCTAAAAGATCACAAAGAATGATTCAAATTGAGCTACAAAAGTGGCTAGCACAAAACTTCTCTCTAGACCCAAACTCCTCGAAGTTATTCTTTCTACGGGAAGCTAGGGAAGAGCTAATGGAAAATCCCAACCTGTTGGACAATGGAGATATCTACCAACTCAGTTATGATGAAATCAAAATGGTATTTAAGAATCACTCAAGAGCTTCTAGGAAAAAGAGATAGAACAAATAAATAATTGGAAAGTCCCTCTTCCTCCCCCATAATCACTAATAATGAGATAGGAGTTATACTATAGGACATGAAAAATGAGATCTTACACGCCTTTACTATGCAGATGGATACACTTTAGATAAAAATAAAGTAAGAAGAAGGAAAGGGAATCAACTATCTTCTATCCTAGATGCACTAAAATACATCCTAGGAATGGGTGTCCCTTACATGTCATAGAAATATGTTTTGTATGTGAATAAAAAATCTCCACTAAAAAATGTTCATCCTTTCCAATTTTAAAAGCAATATTCGAAGGAGTTGAAGGGAGCATGGAGAAAATTTGTTTTGTCAATAAGAAAGGCCGTCAGGCCCATAGAAAATTTTAGCAATGCATGAAATAACCCTCTCCTTTCAATACAAATTATAATGCATAATACCATTTGTGGTATCCTCTTGGCCCTTCACCTTGGGTTATGCCCACTCCATGGCCTTACTCTCCCCAAAATGTTATTCCTCCTTTTCAGGCATATAAGCATCCTCCTCCTTAGTGGGGTAATCCATATTTAGGATGGATGCCTCAAGCAGCCCAACCACTTGCCTTAATGCATCCTCCTCCTTAGCCACAAGTACCCAAGAATAATCCTCCAAAAAAACCTTAGTTTCCTTCCCAACTAAACCTGAATCCAAACAACAAGTAGGATAAACTAGTATACAATGGAGAATATTGCAATAAGGAATTCTTGCGGGGGGGGGGGGTGGTTTTTGAATCAGTAAATAGAGAGATTCTAAGAGATTTAAACACAAGTCTTTCTTTATTTTAACTACTCTTAGATACTTGACAATGAATTTGTAGTATATTACAAATAACTAGCAAGATAAGCCATTCAAATGAACACACATTTCATCAAATGATCAATGCACACATATTGACACAAGTATTTTTACGTGGAAACCTAAAGGGACAAAATCATCAATCTATTTGTTTGTATGATGTAAATTAAGCTCTTACTTAATTGCATCAGTTTTTTGTGAGAAACCACTCACAGTATGCACCAACCCCCTTTAGATTAAAAGCCACAACTTTCCTAGAGGAACCAACCTCTTATGAATGTCGGTAAATACCTACTCTAGCCAATGCTCTACCTTTCACACAATTTTCAAAGTCAAAATAGAGGCTAATACATTTACACAAAAATATAAATCTAATATAATGCAGTACTTGTTGGATTTTTCTTGATTGTGGAAGTAAGGATTTTTACAATCAAGAAAATCTAGTTTCTTGCATGTTGTCCTATAGGCCCATAATACTGCGGGTACACGCAGATCCCAATCACTTTGCTACATATTGCATACTTTCGTTAGCACAGTTTCCAATATTTTGTTAAACGCTTCTACAATCCCATTATCGTGTGGGTGATATGTTGTGCTTTTCTAATGATACACCTCAAATTATTTCGTTAGCATGCTAATCATTTCATTTAGGAAATGCATACCATGATCACTCATCTAGATCTTCAGGCAGCCAAATTGTGTCAGTACATGTTCAAACAGAAACTTCACAGTTTTTGCAGCTGTGCAATCTTTTACTGGTTGCACTTTTGCCCAACGCATCAAGTATTCTGTCACAGTAATAATATATCCCGCGTCTATCTTTCCTTGCTATTTGATAGGTCCTGCAAAGTTGATTGCCCACTTTTCAAAGGGTTGCATCATCATCTGTGGATTCAAAGGCATCTCATCCCTCTGCGATGGCTTACCCGTTCTTTGACATACATCACATGCCTTGTAATGTGCTTTTGAATCCTGATGAAAGGTCGGCCACCACAACCTTGCGCGGAGAACCTTCTGCACAGTTGCTCTCCATGCATAATGACCTCCTGTGTAGCCTCCATGAGCATCCATGAGGATGCTACTTCATTCAAACTCTAGCACATATCTTTGCAGTATCTCATCATTCCCCATGTTATACAGATACCCTGCAATGACAGAAAAGTCTGTCGCGTGCACCACTAGTTCCTTCTTCTGTTGGATAGAGTAACCTTTCAGCATAGTTCTGGTTGTTAGAAAGTGGATTATATCTTCAAATTTTCCATCCACTATGCACACAGGAAAATGCTAAATGTCAAGTATTCCTTCCTCCAAATTGGTAGGTTCCTTTCCTGTCTAAATGCGTGACAAATGATCTGGTCCCATGTTCAATCGCCTAGGCTTCACAACAACTTCAAAATCATATTCTTAGAACAATAAGAGCCACCTGCATATGTGCCCTCCCAACACAGGCTTATTGTCCATATTTCCCATCGGGAAGTTCATGTACATACATGTAGGTTGTTTACCATAGGTTTGTACCCATTTAGACAGATGCGCACATGAACCATCCTAGTCATTGTATCTAGTTGTCGACTGCCCTATATGCTTCCCAAACCATGTGCGCATCATCCTCCTACATGTGTACCAGTCATCAAAGTTTCCTATGTGCATAACCCACCACCTTGCAGGCATAGCACATATTACCCAATTCAAGGCCTGGAAATGTTGGTTTTTCAATACCTCTCTCTCAAATCTGTCCAAGAAGGCATCTACCTCACCTAAACCATCATAGGTAGGAAAATATTACACTTCTGTCGATACGCAGTGCAATGATCTTGTCATCATATTATAGTTTAACATGGTTACCTTGCATAACCTGTTCTTCCATCATTCTATCTCTTCATTCGAATCTGAAGTATAGGGGCTTTCAAACTCCCATGAAATTCATCCGTTTGCAGTGGGATTTACCCAGTCTTGCTCTCGTGTGGTTATCTTATAGGTGTAGTCCAAATCCTCATCACTTTCATAGTCGCGCACTGGATCAATGTAGCATGATCCCTCATCACGGTCCAACGGTATTACTATGCGTAGAGGTTTCTTCTCGAAAATCATCTTGCGCTTTTTCAGATTAATCACCCCATTCATGTTAGTGGCCCAATCAATTCCTAAGAGTACGGGGTAGGGATTGTTGTCATCAACAATCTCTATCACTTCAAAGTCTACTAGCACACTCGCTCCCTCAATATCCACAATGATTCCCTGCAATCGCCCTAGGGGTATTATCTTTTGTTGATTCACCATGTACAGCTGAATAGGGGACCATTGCAGCATAGGCCTCCCCATGCGCTCCCATGTTTGCATCGGAAGAATGTTCACCCTAAATCCAAAATTACATGTTCCATCTCATATTCTCCAATGTGCACAGTTAACCTCATTTCTCTTCTTGTTCTTGTCTTGTGTTTTCCAATCTTTTGAACTACGCATGGTTCTCCTTGCACGGGGACATTGAGTTCCTGTAATCCCTTTACAACCTTACTATCACGTAGTAGCTTCATGCACATATCCAAGAACATTGTGAGCATTGACGGGTCCATCTTCGACTCCAATCTATCTTTTCCTTCCTGAAGTGGAGGCATCAATGAAGCTCTTCTTAGCGTCCATAAAGGTTTCTCGAGTGTGATCCAAATCAAACTTGCTTCCTTTGTCGAAGCTTTGCAAACCCAAGCACTATATTCTAGCTATTTTCCTTTATCATCTCTCATCGTAATTGCACTTCGAAGCACAATGTTCACATTGGGGTCTTCCTTATGTGGCTCAGACCTCATCATCTGCAAGTTTTGAGTCAAGGGAGGTGGTAGTGCTCCCTTGTTGCATAGCCTAGCTACTAGCGTAGGACAATCCTCCATCTCATGATCAAACAAGGTACAATATAGACCTGATGGATGTGTTTCATTTGTACAATCGCGAGCATAATGTCCTCGCCCTTCACAATTGTAGCAACTTAGTTTTTTGCAACCTCTCCTAGGTCCTCATCCACCTTGGCCTCGTTTGCACTCCTAGAATCCTATTGGTGCCATCCTTGCACCCTATTCTAGGGGCTTCGTTTCATCTTGAACCTTGTAGGTGGGAGTTCTATCCATCATAACAACTGTTGCAAGTTCTACATGTACTTTTGCAACAAATGGCAATTGTTTGTAGCATGCTTTCCTCCTATTTGACAAATCGCGCACCAAAGAGCAGGCACCATGCTCAGTCTGGCTTGCACTTCCAGTCTTAATGGCATCGGTCCCCCTCCCACGAGGTAATTCACGAATACCAGGTAATGGTCTTTATCATGACCCTGACCTTTGCATTTCACACACCACACCTCTTGGTGTGCTTCTGGTTGGATTGTTCTATCCTATTTTAGACTCTGCATCTCAAAGCATAAGTTTTTCAACTACGCGTGGATATTTTGAACTCCCAAGTTAGGATCTTGTATTTGGGTTTCATGCAACCTCATCATAATCTCTAAAGCCTTTGCTTGAGTTGTTAACCTTTGTTGCGAATACATTCCTCAAATGCGGCGATAGTGATGCTACAAACCATTCGCGGTGTTGTCCATTCGTCAGAGTCATGTTAGCTTCGTGAGTCATGCACTTCAACCTCTGATCTAGCTCCCAAGGAGTCTCACCTGGTAGCATCATGATCTCTTTGAACCCAATGATCGATTGTGCTTCTAACTTTGGCCTGCTAAACTCCCTAGTTAGCACAACTTGGATAACCGTGATTCCTGCATTCAGATTATCACTTGAGTGCTTGATGTACCAGGTTAGCGCGGGATCCTGTAGAGTGCTAACCAATGTTGATTTCTTGATATTATCATCTGTATCTCCCTACGCTTCACATACATCTTTTACAACGAACCAAAACTGGTACAGATCTTCATTTCCCACTCCCTTGAACACAAGCAACTTTATTGATATTGCCATTTTAAAATGCGGTGGTGGCGGAGGTGGTACAGGTGAAGATGGAAGTGATGATGGTGAAACTGGCAGTGCTGTGGGTGGAGGTGGTATGCGAGGAATCCTCTACCTTATCGAATGGATTGCACTTTGTGGAGATACTTTCACGAGCTCTTCCTTGTCTTTCAGGGGTGAAATCAAAGGGCTATTCTCTAGTCCCTTACTGTCTTCGTTCCTGTAAGTTTTTCCACTTCACGTAACCTCGAACATCAATGTAGCTACATAATCCTCTTTTCACACAATACCATTTTAATCCAAGTATTCAGGGACTTGATGTACTTACCTTGTGGTCCTTTATGGAAGCATCGTTCTACCTCCCTATAGTTGACTGAAGTGTCTACCATGAATTTAGTGGTGAATCCTCCTATAATTCAATCAAGCCAATGATCAACAACGTGCGTGATCTTATCTTCTGATGCTTCCAATCTATGCACCAACTCTGGGGTCCACACAATAGGACGATCAAGCTTCCACCTTCCTTGTCTATCTGTTAGCTTCACGATCCACTCATACAGCTCAGTATGGAAGGACATGAAGAAAATTTTGTGGATCTCTATGTATAGGTAGTAGTCTAACCACTCTTCCCTTGATAGTCACTGATTCCTATTCTCCTGCACCGCGAATTTGTGAATTTTCCTGTCCAACCAGCCTTCAATTTCCTTCTTATTTGGATTCCAGTGATGCAACATCAGACATCTCTATGGAGATTCCGGTCCTGGAAATGGAGCCATCTGTTGGCTTGATGGGGCTGACCCAGGTTTGGAGTTAATTAGCCAAACAAATCCCTATATTACTGGCGCTTTCAGCAACAGCCCACGAAGCGTGGATTGAGGTCTCACTCGAAGTAGTATGGGGGGATGCTGGAACCAAGTTTCCACACCCTCGAGATGTCTGAGAGTCGACTTAGTGCAACTAGGAATGGCTTCATGTAGGTGACTTCACGCACTTTCCTCTCCCGCGAGACCTTTGTGCTTTGTTATGATCACCTTCGTGCAGCCTTAATCAAGGGTTGAGGTGATTTCACGCTGGTCAGGCAGCAATTTGTGCTCTTTCCCCAAGTTTGACCACATATATTACTTATCTTCTTATAAATGTTAGTTAACTTTGTGTAAACATATACTTATCTTATACTCGCTTATTCAACACATTCATATAAGTTCGTGCAACAAATAAACAGTAGACTTGAAATTCATATTCAATATATTTCAATGCATAAAACAGGAAAAAAGGTACACAGAATGATAAGAACTTCTCTTTATTACTTCTTCAATCAGTTACAGACTCAACTCACCCTACGCACTCAGCTGCAGGGGTCCGCACACTCAACCACGGACTACTAGGCCTCTGCGCACTTAGCTGCAGAGCCTTTTCCTACTCTACAATCCAAGACATGAATTTACACTTCTACTTAGACTCAATGCTTCATCTTCTCTTAGATTGTTAGATGTATCCTTTATAACTTAGAGCCTCGCTCTATTTATACAATCCCATGGTCCACAAACCATGGGTAGAACTCTCAAGCCGACATTACATTACAAAAGTAATGGCGGACAACCCTATTCTTTGTGCTCCGCACCCACAAATCGTGGAGTCTTTACATCAGAATTAGTCAAAACTTGGGCTTTAATCCCCAAAACTTGCCTTGGGGGATCTCGTACCCAACAGTACCAACTCCTTTCCTTCAACTCTGTAGTTCTCCTTTGAACCATGCTCTCTATTCCTCAACTAAATTTGATCACTACCGTCTGCTTCATTGTATATTTTTTACACACTTGGCCAAGTCACCTTCTCACTTACACACTCACAATGCTACACACTTTAGCTCACAACAATTATACATTCACCCACTTTGATAAATTACTCTCCACTGTTTTGTTCCTTTGTGGTGCTAGGAATGATTCTATCTCTACAATCATCCATAGTGCCTGAGTGTAATCAACACATGGCTTCCCATATTGCAGTCTATTTTTTAGACACGACAACTGAGTTAATGCAGAGAATGGGATTTTGATTGTTTTCCTTTTCTAAGAATTAAATCCCAGTCAAAATTTTGAATCAAAGAGCTCCTCCATTAATACATCCATGTACTCACAGCATGGATCTCCTTTATTTCCCTTTAAGTTGCATAGGACTAGAGGAGAACAATACAACCCACCATCCTTTTCATTTAATTCATCATAACTTGCAATGAAGCTTAGGGATGGCCAACTTTTTTTTACAACAAGCTCCATTAAATTGCTCGTGTGCATCATGGTCCTTCACTTCCTTGAACTAGATCTCTCAAAAATTGCATTCACTTCCATTCTCAATTGATAGCTGTTGACCCGTTCATCCAAAGATTAAAGTATTTCTATTAACAATGTTGCCAATTTTGTCAATTTTTTCCTTTAGCTCCTTTTGCTGACATCTTTACATGTTTTCTGCCATGGGACTAGGTGTTGCAATAGATGGCTCAAGCCTTGAG
Organism: Pinus taeda; assembly: GCA_000404065.3. NCBI lineage: Eukaryota > Viridiplantae > Streptophyta > Pinopsida > Pinales > Pinaceae > Pinus > Pinus taeda. The sequence continues at coordinate 18,696 of APFE031315192.1, read as the reverse complement.
TCACTTAGCCTGTTTAAGGCCTTCAAGGGACTATTTCCCTTTGTTAATGGCTCTGCGATGTTGGTCTTATTTCTATGCAAAATTAGCAAGGCCTAGTGCAAAGGTCGAAGCTCCCAAGCCAAGTTCTTTTATCTTGACATTTATTTAAACTATACAGATAACTTCTTCTAGGTAGTCTCCTCCAAAATGAGTTGTCTAGTAGGGTCCGCCCATGCATTCACTGGCCAATTAAAGGTTGCTTCAGGATGCACTATCTAACTGTCGTGTTTCGATGCTTACTGCGTGGCACATTCCCTTTGAACACCATTAAAAAACCACCAGACTTCCCTTTATGGGTTGATTTATTTGACAGGGTCTAGTAGTCTTGATTTATTGGATTCCCACTCTTACCTCCAATTCCACCTTCTCCTAACTACTCCTTGCCCTCTTGTCGCTAAATTTGGCCTTTCAATGTCTTCCTTTTAGTGTAATAATTTACCAACCCAAAAAAAATTTAATAAAAAAAATTAAAAACATTATAATTCCCAATTTAATTTTAACACAATTTTAATTTTATTTTAGACATTAAATTCAATTTCAATTTCAATCTTAAATTAATAATGAAAATAATAAGTTTATAATCATTAATAACTTTGGAAAATCATTAATAAATATTACTTATTAACTATTATTTATAAAAAATATGTTTTTTTAATAATTTCAATTTAATTTTAACAAAAATATTAATTTAATTTTAAAACATTAAATTTTAATTTCAATCTCAAAAATTAATAATGAAATAATAAGTTTATTTTATAATCATCTTGGAAAATCATTAATAAATATTAGCTATTAATTGTATTTCATTAAAAAATTTCATTTTAATCATTCGTTAAAATAATTTAACAAACTATTAATAGCTTTTATTAACCATTAGTTACTATAATCATTTATTAACCATCATGAATTATCAGTAAAACAAAAAATTATTTATTAGCAATTAATTGTGAATAAGTTTGTATAAAAAAATTTAAAGAATTTTTAATTATTAATAAGTAAGGTTAAGCATCTTGATAACAATTATCATTTTAAACATTTAGTATCATTAATAATCTTCAAGCCTTTAAAAGAAAACTAGGTATTGAAATTAAAACTAAATTAAATCATTATTAATTTATTCACTCTCCTTCCTTCAGAATTTGTCAGCTTCCATTCATTCCCATCCTAGCCCACACCTTTATTTATTGAAACCTTTGAGATTTTGTTATAGCACCATTTACCACTCTTGGTATATGTGATGCTTTGTTTATGGCCTAGGGCAACCCCTCCTTCCAGACTTGGTCCAAAGATATTAAAAACAATGTTTTATTCCATGTATGCTACTTTTCCCTGAGCTAAAAGCATGTACATGTGGGTTAGTCAATACCCAACCCATGTATATGTATTAAAACACTTAAAAAAAATTAAATTTCCCTAATTATGGGTGGAGTTCAAGGGTTTTACCTATTGATTACCTCCTATTTCCCATAGCTCAACTATTTCCCAACTAAAAAACTAATTGGGAGAGGTATAAATAGACCTCTATGGGAAGGCCTTAAGGTGGAGAAGAGATAGAGGTATTATACTGAGATTATCCCTAACTAAGTCTGATGAATCCCTATGCCTCATGCACTTCCCTAAGATTTAGGAAACCCTTGTTTCCTTGATTATATATATCCTTCCGTTTGATTGAGATATCATGGTCTTGGTGATGGAAGAAGATTGTTGAAGGCTGGGATAGGATGAATTCAGAGGGCGGTTCCGCTTGGAGCGAGAAAAAGACTCAGGTGAATTCTCTCCATGTTATTTGTAGCTTATTGCAATAAAATAAATGTTGTCTTGTTTTCAAAATTATCTATGTGTATGCATCAAATTATTTTTTAATTCATATATGAATGTTGTTTTGATGTATGATCAATCATTTGTTTATATGATATAAAGTCAATTTCGTGAATATGCTTTACTTCTATACTGCTATGTATGTTCAAATTGAATGATTCTCAGGTTTGAAGAACATCGAGAGTTGCAGAGGGTCTAAAACTTGTAGGATATACTTGAACAAAAGAAATCCGGGTACAGTCACTCTTACGTAGTTTGATAATATAAGCATCTTGCCTGAGCTGTATGAGTATTTCTTATTGTAGTTTGCTTCTCCTCTGTTGGGGTTCTAACCCAAAGCCCTATGGTGCTATCACCCAAAACAGAATTGGCAACTCCATTGGGGATAACAATCTTGTTATTCCTAGTTTGGGTTGTTCATTCTCAATCACGGCTGAGTGTTTGGTTTGCTTGTGGTTACAGTCTTATTTGGTCTACTACACTCCCAGGCCTCAAGTCTGATCTTTTGGATCAGACTTTGTTTTTTATTTTTTTCTTGCGAAGCTTTGTATACACTCTTTACTTTGTTTATAGTAGTGTATACACACTTGTTTCTATAAAGTGAACTCATGTATACACGAGTTTCCTGTGTCAAAAGTGCGTGTGCATGCTTTTGTGTTTGAACACAGTCGTGTATGCAAATTTTTACATTGTTTTTTCAAATCTTTCAGCCTAGATAGATTCGTTGCCTGGTCTTTTCAGTCTCTGTGTGGTCAATTGCTGTCGGAAGAATTTAATTATTCTGCAAGCTTATTGTTTCGAAGTCTCTTCCTCATGGAAAATATTTGGTCTAGGTTTGCTTCTTTAGCGAGTTTGTAATTTGTGTTTTGGCACACAAGACTTTGTCCTGAAGTTCTTGATTGTTTTGGTCCTCCAGAACACGAGAATGTTTTCAGTTTTAGTGTTAAGCCCGGATTTCAAATCTACTTGCTTTGCTCTCCTTTGTTTTGTGGCCTCATAGCTTTTCTTGCTTTTTGATGAATTTGGAAGTATTTCTTTCCTGGCTTCTTGGTTAGTTTGTCAAACTCTTTGCTGCTATTTGGGTTGTTTTGTGAAAGTTAAAGTCTTTTTGCTCAAGTTTTTGTTCATTTTTGAGTTTGTAAATTGCAAAGACTCCTTGTGCTCTTTTTTTTAATCTTTTGAGTTTTAGTAGCATTTTGGTAATTTCAAAAGGTTGTTTTGGTTGCTTCTTTAAAAAAGAAAAGATCTCAAAAAACTTTTTTTTGTTTTTCTTTTGCCAAGTTTGATTTATGGTTTCTTTTTGTTGTTGAAAGTGAATTGCGATCTTTTACAATTTGTCCTTCTTGTTTGGAGAGAATTTTGTGTTCAAAATTTGCATCCTCTTTAGTACTTAAATTGGCTTATTGTTAGTTATAAAAAATTTCTTTTGCTTTTTTAGTGTTATTTAGAATCTTGCATCTTCATAATATCTTGCATTAGGGTAGTTTTCATTGTTAAAGCATTCATAGTCTTTTAGGTTTTTGGCACGTGAAGTGTATTTCAAGAAAAGAAGAAAAAAAGTACTTTGCTTTGTAGAAGTTTCATAGAACCCGTATATAGAGCTCTTTTCATCGAAGAAAAATGATTGCATTCATGTAGTTAGTTTTTCATTGATTTCTGTTGCGTCATACAAACATCATAGGTTTCACTCCCATCTTTACCCTTGACTTAAAGAACAACCATTAAAATCAAGAGACTAATTAAAATAAACTAGAACTTTTATGCTGTCATCAGAATACACTAACAAGTTTAAGTTTATTAGGGCCTTGGATTAGGCAAGAGGAGAGTTAACTCTCCAAGGCCACTCAAAATTACAAAACATATAAGTTTGATTAATGAGTGAAATCTAATAGCTTTAGGGAGACTGGGAAATCTCCATAACTGGGAGTAAAGCACGAGGGAGAGTGAAGATAAGGATGAGAGATACCCCCTCTCTTACTTATTGGATCCCGCCTCACGACTGTTCCACCCGGATTTTGATACGAGTTGGTGACCATAGTTGCCTATCCTAGGGATCACACAGGTGGCTACAAAGGGGAATCCCATGGCACCTGAGGCTGACGTTATATCATGTTCAACAATACTTCTGGAGGGTACCCTTGTGAATATTGGGTTCTTGCATCAGCAAAGGCTATTATCTGGAGGTCAGCGCAACTGACTTTGAAACCTTTGCTATTAGGCCTGGGGCGTAATTACCCCAGTCTATTTTCTGAAGGCCCTTGTTATTAACCTTCTTGTATTTTGGTGTCCTATCCTAATCACCCTGAGTAGAAATACTCGAGAGTTGTTTGATTGTTGATACCTTTAGGGACATTTTAGTGAGTTTTATTTTCTCATAGTCAACCTAGCTTTATAATTTTTTGAGTCTTTAAGTAGATCTTTTAAATAATTCAAAGTGGCTGATCAACCATCTCGACAATCTAGGAGAATTCGTGGGCTATCATCTACGAGTCCCGAGCCTTCCCTTAGAAATAATAGGAGTGATTCTGCTAGTGGTTTTCAACCAGTGGCAGCAGGCACATCGAAGATTGATCCTCCACTTGGGGTCATTAATTCACAAGATAGACCTGGCACCAGTAAAGAGTTAGAGAGGAACACACCAATTCTTTCTCGAGTAATTTTTCAGTTGAAAAATAGTATCGAATTTGAAGAGATTTCAAAGTTGGTTGTGGCTCTAAATACTCTTCCGCCTTTTGATCATCTAGACGTTCTATTATACCTTAGAACCCCAACTCATAGGCCTTCGTGCCATGGCTTACACCCATCTATTCCTTTGATGACCACTACTGGAAGCATGTCATCTACGATGAGTGTTGTGAGCATGCAGACTCCCATATCTGTACAAGGAGGAGGAACTATTTCCATCCCTTCTATTACTCCCAGCAAGGCTATACTTGGGTCTACTTCCATTCCATCGATGAGTGGAAGTTCTCAAGCTACTGCATCCGGTTTTGGATTTATCCCTTATGGAATGTCATCTCACGTGATTCCTTCAATTCCTTTGAATATACCATCAACCGCCTCTACATCCATGATGAGTGGATCAGCTTCTTTTCAGGTTTTCCCATTTGGAAGTGGTCATATACCATACTCCAATCCAATAGTAGGGTCAATGTCTTTTTCCTTTACAAGTCAAGGTAATAACCCATTCTAGATTTGGAAACAAACCCTGCAGTTAGTGGGATAGGAACTGGGAATCAATTTTTCGACCAATAGGGGAATGTGCCATATTCTTCAGTTATTTCATTTCAGAATTTTTCACCCTTTTCTAATGCATGGAATCCTTATCAGGGGTTATCAGCTCCTTTTAACACTTCTTTAGGGGGTAGCTTCACTGGTTATAGAGGATTTTTGGCAGGAGTTGATCAAACTCCGAATTTTGCTGGACCACAAGGAGCACCTTTTGGTTTAGTAGGCTCTACGAGTTACTTCGGGTAGCCTAGTGTTTTTCAAAATCTAGGTCATTCTTTTCAGACCTTTGGGAACCTCACCCGCACTGGATGGAACTCCCAAGGTCCGCCATGACTCCCTTTTCTGGCCACGTTGAACTTGCCAGACTTAACTAAATTGACAAATGATCTGATTCAGTACAATCCATCTTGGCCTCTGATCCAAACTAAACTTCCCTCGGATATCCAAAAATTTGAAGGGAAGAGTGGTGAAGATTCGGGAGACCACGTAACCACATTTCACTTATGGTGCTCATCTAACTCCCTGATAGATGATTCGATCAGGTTGAGGTTATTTCAGTGCATCCTAACTAGAAATGTGGCTAAATGGTATATAGAGTTTCCATGGGGCACCTATACTTATTTCTGTGATTTTTCTAATGTCTTTTTGAACCATTTTCAGCTGCTTGTCTGATATGAAGCTGGAACTGAACTTCTGGCTAACTCTTAGCGAGACACTGCAACTCACATTTCAGATCATATCCAGGAATGGTGGAGGAGGAAAAGGCTTATAAAATATGAAATCCCACCAGATTTCCCTCTTGAATGGTTTCTCAAATCATTACAACCTGAGATCTCAAAGGATGTGTCTCTCTCTTATGTTTATACCGAAGATCAGGCCATTTTTAGAGCCCAACAATTGGAATTGATATATTCTTAGTCTGGTGTTCTTCAAAAAATTCTACCTGATGCTCCTAGATCTAAGGTTGATTTAGCCAAACCAAAACCAGGTCCCCATGTCGATGGTATAGTCAGATCGATTGATGTTAATGCAGTGAACCTATTGAATCAAGTACTGTAGTTGTCTCTACAAACTACTTCTTCTAACCAGGCAACACTATCTATACCTACACCTTCCCAACCTACCTCTATAAATGTCGTCTAGACCTCTAACCCCAAAGGAAATCAACAATCTGATGGGAAGAGGAAGGGATGAGGTAAGAAGAAGAACCAGGAACGAAAAGGCAATGCAAACAAACCTGGCAATGGTGTTGAAGAGGGTAGGAAAGAGGTTAAGAAAAAGGTAAAATTTCCATGCAAGTTATGAAATGGAGATCATCTAACTCACCTCTGCCCTAAGATGCAAGACACTCAGAACTTATTATTACAGCAAGGGTCCTCTAGCTCCCAAGCTATTATGACTAACAATTTTCCCCAAGGGCAACAATTACTTGTTGGTGTGAATTCTAATGCTGGTACCTCCTCCGGGGGCAACCAGGAAGGGGAAAATTCGTCAAATGTTTATATGATGAGCTCTCATATCAACGTCACTACGCGAGCACGCGATTATGGTGAATCAGAAACATCTAAGGCTAAATTTGTTCCCAAAGCCACAGAACCACTTCATATTGAATGACCCCTTGTTGAGTCTATACCTCGGATACTGAAAGGCTCCATAAAGCACTCGACTATTAAACCTAATGCTAGGGCAGACCATAACTACTTGATTGTAGAAGATCTGGCTCAAAGTCCTTACGTTATGTCAGCATTGGTGGTACTCTAGTCATGCCTTGCTCAGAGAAGTGCTTTGCTTTCGGCAATTGGCGTAATAGATTCGAAGAATTCTTTAGTGCTCACTTTTGATATGTTGAATGTCAAAAAGAGACTTCCTCACCATATGGCTTTCCAGGTAAAGTCCACATACCAAAAGACCAATATTTTTCGAGCTATTATAGATGAGGGAGCTTCCACATGCGTGATGTCTATGTCATGTTGGAAGGCCATTGGATCACCTTCAGGTGTTCCTTCACCGACTCTTTTGATGACATTTGATGGATATTCTCATTGGCTACACGGGATTATCCTGACATTTCCTATCTGTGTTGGGTGAAAGGTAGTGAATATTGAGGTAGAAATCATTGATGTGAACCTGGATTATAACCTCCTCTTAGGCATAAATTGGGTTTACGAGATGGATGCCATTGTTTCATCATTATTCCACATCCTCTGCTTTCTTCATGAGGGGAGGATTGTTAGATTTGATCAGGTAGATTATTCTACAGGTGACTCTCACACAACTTCAGATTCTACTGTTCCATTGGTGGACAATCCCCATCAACCTATTGAGAATTTAGGAGTTGGTATGTACTCTTCATTAATGGGTATATTCGATCTCCCTGCTCTTGAAGCTAGAATTAATGCAATTTTATCCTCTAGGGGACCTTCTTAGAAAGCGTTCTTTCGAACTTGTTTTTTGGACCCTTGGCCCTTACCTTCATCTACCACCACATTAGATGGAGGGAAGGTAGGTGGAATGGCATTTCCCATGTCTGCAGCAGAACTCGCTTATCAATCTATCGGTAACTCTACAGACAACCATCCCACTCCTTTTTCACAAGAGGAGTTAGATGGCGATGTGGCTCTGACTTGGACCCTCGATTCTACTTCGATTCTAGATTTCTTGGATACAGTCTTACCATCCGAAGAAGAAATTTTGGAAGTAATGATGGGTTTGGATCGACCATGGGAGGATTTACATCATCGTTCATATTTTCTCCCTCCATTACGTGAAGTTGAATCTAGTTTGTCCAATCTATCTACTAGTGATGTTTGTACAGTTTCAAACCTTTTGGCTCCAGCACAACTTTCTTCCGAAGATAACATGTCGGTTATCTCACAAACTGTACCTGTAAACATCTCTAGGAATCCTAACATAATTGAAAATGTCTTCATCAGAACTTATTGTTCCCCTAAGGAAATACAAATCTACACCGATCTCTTTAAAGAATTTCAGGATGTGTTCGCTTGTTCTTATGAGGAAATGCCTGGAATTGATCGATATATAGTCCAGCATGAGATCAAGACATATGAAAATGCCAAACCTATTTGTCAAAAACTTCGACCGGTCAATCCTCAGAAAGTGGCAACTATTAAAGCTGAAGTTGAAAAGCTACTTAAGAGGGGTTTCATATACCCTGTTCCTCTAACTGAGTGGGTTTCCAACCCAGTCCTGGTAGATAAGAAGCAAGGAATGATTTGAGTATGTATCGACTTTAGGGATTTAAATAAAGTTTGTCCAAAAGACAATTACCCCACGCCTTTTATTAATCAAATTGTTGATGAAAGTGCGGGTAATGAAATTTTTCTTTCATGGACGGATTCTCTGGTTACAATCAAATTACGATCCATCCAAAGGATCAGCACAAGGCAACCTTTATTTGTTCTTGGGGCACATTTGCATACAAGAAAATGCCTTTTGGCCTTAAAAATGTTGGAGCTACTTTTCAACGGGCCATGTCTTATGCTTTCCACAACATCAAACATGTTATCGAAGCTTACTTGGATGACTTAACTGCTCGTTCTCACAAGAGAATTGATCATCCCAGCCACCTTCAGTTAGTCTTTGAGAGATGTCATTTTTATAAAATTTGGTTGAATCTGAATAAGTGTGTTTTTGCGGTCACATTTGATCAATTGTTAGGATTCATTGTATCGATTGAAGGGATTCGAGTTGATCCTTTCAAGGTTGAGACAATAATTCAGTTGCCTTCCCTGTCTTCCATTTTTTAACTTCAAATGCTCCAAGGAAAGGAAAATTTCTTAAGGAGATTTATAGAAAATTACGCCGAGATTACCAAATGATTTATGTGTTTTCTTAAGAAAGGAGTTCCATTTTTATGGGATGATTTCACGTAATGATCTTTTGATGCTTTGAAAAAAGAATTAACTTCTGCTCCATTGTTGAGTCCACCAGATTATGGTAGAGATTTCCTTTGGTATCTCACTGCGGTAGAATCAACCATCTGTATGGTTCTGGTTCAGGAGGATGATGCTCTCATTGAGCATGTAATCTACTACTTGAGTCGAGGCTTAGTAGGACCTGAGCTATGCTATTCTCTTGTTGAGAAATTAGCCTTGGTGGTTGTCCACGTTGTCGAGTGGCTTTGTCATTACCTTCTACTTCGTAAAACATTTGTCTTAGCGGCTGTCAATCCTTTTCAGTTTGTCCTCAGTAGGTGAGTGATTGGGGGCAAGTAAAATCGATGGATTTTTATTTTGCAAGAGTTCGATCTCGAATTCTTGTCAGCTAAATCTAGGAAGTCATTAGTTTTTGTGCAATTGATTTTAGAGCTGCCTTGTGAGGAAGCTATTGTTTATGAGGAAACGTTTCCCGACAAACATTTATTCCTCATTTCTTCATAGGATCCTGGGAATGGAGATATCATTATATATCTCCAGACTTCGAAGTTTCCACCTGCTTTCTCCAAATATGAGCATCGAAATTTACGTCACCTTGCTAAAAACGATGTCATTATTGGTGATACATTATATTGCAGAGGGGTTGACTCAATCCTTAGGAGTTTCTTAACTTTGGAAGAAGCCAAGCTAGTACTTAATGATTGCCACAGTGGATCTTATGGCGGTCATCTTTCAGGCCTTGCAACAGCCCAGAAAGTTTTGCGAGCATGCTACTTTTGGCCTTCAATTTTCAAAGACTATATTGAAGCAGTTAAACATTGCCATCCTTGTCAAGTTTATACTCAGAAAATGCACGCACATCCAACTCCACTTTTTCCTGTTATCATCGTCGGTCCATTTACAAAGTGGGACATTGATTTTACTACTTGTAATCCACCTTCAGCAGGGAATCACAAGTACATCATTGTGGCCATAGACTACTTTACGAAGTGGGCTAAGGCCATGCCTACTTTCAAAAAAGATAGTGAGACAATAGCCTTGTATCTCTTCAACCAGGTTATTTCACGATCTGGTATCTGAAGAGAGATTGTCACTGACCATGACAGTCACTTCCAAAATGAACTAATGACCGAATTGGCTCTCCAGTTGGGATTCCGGTAGGAGCATTCATCTCCATATTATCCTCAGGATGGGTAGGTTGAAGCCATAAATAAGTCCACTAAGACCATCTTGCAAAGGACAATTGTTAAAACTCGATCCAATTGGCACATCATGTTGTACCCAATGCTTTGGGCATATCAAACCTCAGTTAAGATTGCCACTAGTTTTACTCCTTTTCAACTAGTTAATGGGTTGGAATCTATCTTCCCTATCGAATGTGAAATTCTATCCCTTAAGCTATATGTAGAAATTCTTCTAGAGACATGTAGTCTCGAAGAACGCCTTGTTCTTTTGGAACATCTTGATGAGCAACGTTGAGATGCAACCATAATAAACGAAGCCCATAAGAAGAGGATTAAAACTCAATATGATAAAGCTATCCATCCTCGATTTTTTTTTGAAGGTGACCTTGTCTTAGTCTATGATCAAGACAAAGACACCCTGGGGGCAGACAAGTTCAAATCTATGTGGTATGGTCCCTTTATATTCAAGCATGTTTTGGAAAAAGTGGCTTATGAATTAATTGATTTTGAAGGGAACAAGATGGCGGAGCCCAGAAATGGGCTCTACCTTAAGAAGTATTTTTTTTAGGCTTCGGTTGAGCAATTACTTGTTTGTATATATTGTATCTTTGTACATATTTGTCTGGCGATTTTGTGATACCAGCATTTTTTTATTTGCTTTGGTAGGCATTGATGGACAATTCGATATATTTCAAATTCGCTAATGGTGCAATTCGGCACACTCAGAATCTTTCTTTCGCAGCTTGGGTGATTTATTATCCATCTAGCCAATTGATGGTGTCGAGGGGAGTATGTATTAGCCTTTCTTCGAACAACATTGTCGAATATACTGTCTTTTTTAATTTACTATCTGAAGCAATATCTTATGGGTTTGATTCATTGGTAGTTTATGTAGACTCACAACTGGTGGTGTCACAGTTTAACACTTATCGGGTTTGTGATCTTTATTTATATCTCTAATTTTTGAGATTGAGAGTGTTGCAACGATCATTTATTTATATCATATATGTTTACATTTCACGATATAAGAATTCATTAACAGACTCTATTACTAATCAAGCATTAGATTGGCACATTAATCATTCATCAAATTAAATAACATCAAAAAAATCAAATCTGTATATATATCATAAAATCACTTGTATATAGATGGAGTGTTCAAAAAATAATATAAAAAATTGGGATAGGATGCCCTCAAAATTTGGGGTTATGCCCCTAATCATGTCCAACCATACGTAGATCTATCTATTGAGCCAGCTCGGGATGAGCAGCTAAAAAGTTAATCACAGTGTTGGCTACATGCAGAAGTATCTAGACCCAGTCCCGTGGTACCCCTACCACATGGTGCTGCATCTCCTCAGGCAGATCCTCTGTAGCTATCATAGGTACCTGTTGATTTAGTATCACCAAGTTTCTCTGAAAAGCATAAAGGAATCTCTGTCTCAACTGCCATCTCTTTGGACCCTCTTCCGTGGCACTTGTGCCTCAGAAATCCATCAGGTCTCATTAGACCCACATCTGGAACATGGTCATTATATTTTGTTAGTATTTTGTCACATCAAAAATATTTTTTCTAAGTTCATTTCATATTAAAGAATCTAAAAAATCTTTAAAAACTCACAAAAAATAAAAAATTGTTACCTATGTCTCCCCATGCTGCATTTGGTGGTAACACTAAGTCTGGATCTCCTCGGAAATCCATGTCGACATATGGGTAGTCATTGATCGCGATGATCTGTTGATCCCACCACGTGAAAAAATCATCATCAAAGGTCGTTCTGGGCATGTCACCGCCTCCAAGGTGCTTCATCAGGTCCACCCATCTACCCATTCATGGATCTCTACGGTTGTTGATGGATGTTGATACTTTGGGATGTAGCCCAGGTACCTTCTCGAAGAAGAATGAACACAAGATGGTTCCATATCCAAAATTCTTCATTTGACCCTTTTGTATAGAGGTCAATTGACTCTTCATGTTTGTCAGAAGAGGTGTGCACTGGTCAAATACTGTGGTAAGACATTCCATTGCCAGGCTCATAGATACTTGTGACACTTGATGCAGGGAAGCTAACCATTTACCCATGCAATGGTAAATAACAAAATCCTCAAGGATAAAATTTCCACATGTTTGAATGGAATTTGACTTCCAATCTTCTTTGGATGTCCAGGACAATATATATGGACATAGTCTTCCACCGAAAGACTACCTCTCATCCTACCTGTTGAATGCACGATCTCTCCTCTTTGGGAGAGAACGATAATAAAATAGATATCTTTGACCTCAATCTGTAGAGGAATCTGGTCAATCATGAAAGAATTGTCCTCTGTGCTCTAGTAGTGGATCAAAATTTCTAGCAAGCGTGTATTGGCTTTCATATTTGGCATTTTGAAGAATTTGAGTAAGCCACAGCCTCTCTGAACATCCAATGTATTTTGGTTATTCATTATCTCATTATCTATGGTGGTATGCTCTGTTTCCCTCCAAGTCATAGTCATCTTGCAAAAAAATGAAGTTTCAATCGTTAGTTTATATGTTAAAACTTTAACTCACATACAGGCAGGTTCCCTTTACACACAGTCGCGTGTAGGGCCATTGTATACGTAGTTTGCTCACATCCAACCTGTTAGTGTCAGTCTTTCCAGCCTTCCTCTAGTGATCAAATATGCTCTTACAAAGTGGTTTCAGAGTGTTAAGGTCAAATTTTGTCTTTTCAAAGAGTTTTCAAGCAAAATTTGGTCACTGGGCATTAGGTCTAGGGTTTGTTTTCACTCCTTCTAAAGTTGCCCAAATGTCAGTCTATGTCATCATTCATCTGAGTCTATCATCATTCATAGGGTTGTCATAATCATGTCAAAGTTCCATAGGGTCATTTTACAGCTTGTTCATGCTTCAGTTGTGCCTTGGCAAGTTCATTTCCCTCTCCTAGGGTTTTGAAGCCAATTTCTCTTGGACGGTCAAATCATCAGCAAAAATTGTATCCAGATGTTCATACACCTTCCCCTATCCTTAAAGTACCTTACCAAATGCTTCCAATCACTGAAATTCCCCAAATTCCTCATTTTTCCACAAACCCTAGTTTCTAGCTACAACCTGGCAATTTTCTAGGTTGGGCCTGTGTTTTTCCCTTTTGGACCCTTTCCCCTCACTCAATCTCTAAGATTCCACTTTCCCCTGCTTCCTAACATCCCTCCCCACTCCCACAAATTTCCCCAAGAATTTAGAAGCCCCCTGTCCCCTTCATTTCGCTTCATTTCGACAAAATTCCTTGTTTCACACATCGGGACAAGTTTCACTCAAATGATGTTTCAGAGCAGTCAAAGATGAATTTTGGGACACTAAGAGATGTTTTTGTCCATAACATTCCAAAGAAGAAAAACCTCTTTCACTTTTTGCACAGGTGTCATGGTTTGAGAGAAATGTCAAGAATTCCGTTGCCTCAGGAGAATCAAAGATACCTCTGAAGTGACCTTGGAAAAATCAAGTTTTATCCTAGCTTGGTTGGCCAAATGATTTTCTTGATGGGTAAAATGATAAGTAGACTCAAAGACCTTTCCAACGAGCCCACTTTTTCTCAATTCTGACACCGGGAAGGCCTTCAAACAGAGTTCCCAATGTGCGAGACCCGTTGAGAGGTCTGTGCGACCCGTTGGGCGGTGCGAGACCCGTCCAGCACCCCTCCACAGTGCAAAAATACAACGGGTGCGACCCGTTGGGCAGTGCGAGACCCGTTGAGAGGCCTGCGAGACCCGTTGAGCTGTTTCTTGCAAACTTGTTTTAAATTTGCTCAATCTCTCTCCAAGCAATCAAATCTTTTGAGGTAGGTGTTCTAAATATGGAATGGTTGCTGGTTATGATTGGTGGATAGTATAAACATGTTTTAAAGATCAAATGGTGCAAGA
>APFE031315183.1:0-41823 GCA_000404065.3 Pinus taeda | reverse complement strand
ATAACCACCCTGCCAATACACAAGTATGTTCCTGTTTACAATTAGAAAAATTACCCAAATTACAATCTGTTTACTCCACTTCTAGTGACCTCGTAACCACCCTGCCAATACACAAGTAAACCTAATACTATATATAAAACCAAGAAAAATTCAAATTCATCACTTCTAGGGACCTCATAACCATCCTGCCAATACACAAGTATGTTCTTGTTTGCAATTAGAAAAATTACCCAAATTACAATCGATTTACTCCACTTCTAGTGACCTCGTAACCACCCTGCCAATACATAAGTATGTTCCCGTTTGCAATTAGAAAAATTACCCTACCCTGCCAATACACAAGTATGTTCCCGTTTGCAATTAGAAAAATTACCCAAATTACAATCTATTTACTCTAGCATATGTGGGAAAGTTATAGAAGGATGACTAGTGCAATCAATCCATTCCTTTTAGCCCCGGATTTGTTTATAAAACAGAAGTATACAAATATAATTGTCCAATGTCTATGATTTAACCATTCATCTTAAGATGTTTTTACAATATAATTTCCTAAGTCTGATCATAAAAACCAACCTATATCCATCTTAACTCCACATCTACCACTTTTAGGGGGATGAAATCTATTTATCCCTCTGAGCACTTGGTAGATCCAGAATTAAGATGGATCTAAGATAGAATTTCCCCTTTAAATAGTCTATGCTCACATGAATACCATGGGTCAATACCATGGGTTATCATAAACCTGGAACTTAAAAAGTACTATTAGTAATTTATAAAAATTAATAAAATTAATAGTTGATTTTTATTTTATTTTTATTTTAACCAAGCTAAAATGTTTAATATACATTAAATTACAACATCCATTTTTACTCGATCAGATCAAATATTTGTTCACTCTATGCTAGTTTGCATATCAAACTATCACGATTTTGTTCACTCTATGCTAGTTTACATATCAAACTATCACGATATTTGATACCTCTCGGGGCTTAGTAGATTTAGAGTAAAATGGATCTATTCTAGTTTAATTCCCCCATTTAAATAGGCTACATTCCAAGTGAATACCATGGGTGAATACCATGTGCCATTTTGGTGAATACCATGGGTGAATACCATGTGCCATTTTTATTTTTATTAATACTAATATTAGGGTTAATAATGTTTTTTGCATGGTATTAATATAAAATAAAAAATAAAAAAATGTTTTATTTGTTTACCATACCTCTCGTTTATTTATATTTTATTAATTTACCATACCATTCATAAATAAAAGGTGACTTATGTTGTAAATATAAAAAAATGTTTTATTTGTTTACCATACCTCTCGCTTATTTATATTTTTATTAATTTACCATACCTCTTTTAAAAATATGGTATTTGGCCCATAGGATTCACTTAAATTAAACCTCTTTCTTGAGCCTTCATAAATAGAACGAGGGTTATGGACTAAATATAAAAAGAGGTTTTATTTATTTACCATTATTTATTTACCATGTTTCTAGTTTATTTATATTTTTATTTATTTATCATACCTTTTGAGTAAGTATAAAAAGACGTTTTATTTATTTACTATACCTCCACTTTACTTATATTTTTATTTGTTTACACCCTTGCATGTATATAAGTTGCATGTATATAAGGTGACTTATGCAGTAAATATAAAAAATGCTTTATTTATTTATCATACCTCTCATTTATTTATATTTTTTTATTAATTTACCATATCTCTTTTATAAATATGGTATTTGGCCCATAGGATTCACTTAAATAAAACATATTCTTGAAAATGGGCGAATGGATTCACTTAAATTAAACCTATTCTTGAAAATGGGCGAATGGAAGGTTGTAACTCCTAATTTCAAGGGCTAAATTTACCTTTTTTACCCTCTCCCTTAAAATAAGGTGGGCTATTTGAGGTGATTTGTAAAAATGTACTATGATAAAATATTCGCCCACTAAAAATTTAAAACCCCATAATTTCGCCAAAGGGCGAACATTCGCCCCTAAAATCACCCCTACTAATGTGGTATGCATACAATCTGGAAAATCTTCCCTCACAGGTGAAAAATTTCATTACAACCTTCATCAATGGCACATACGTTTCCAATAGTTATCTAAATGGGATGATGTGTATATGGGCCTCCCTGTAGGGTGATTTCAAAAAAGATTGATAGTGTTCAAGGTCTAAGCTCATGCCTTTGAACCAATACTCCTGATGATTAGGTATTCCTGTGGCGATAGAAATGGCAACTACTGAAAATGTAAATTCAACCCCTGCTATGATGGGCTTTTCCCCTTTCATATTGGTGGTAATCCAATCAGTTAGTTATTCATGGAAACCTACTTGACCTACCTTTTGACAAAACCTTAGACAACTGACATATTTAAAGAACTGCTTGATGAATGTTGATGAGTTGATTTCATTGCAGTTGGTAGGATCATATCTTAAGATTCTCCCTCCTTTATGATGTTTTCTCCTTTCTAATGGTGAAGAATCTCCCTCCATTTTGATAAAAACTCTAGATACCAGGAAAATGAAAAAACAGTGAGGAATGAGTGAAATGATGAAATGAGGGGGTTAGGGGAGGTAAATGATGGTAGGGGAATTTTGGGAGATGTATAGGAGTTGTAGGAAACTTAGGAAGTTTGAATTAAGTGAAATGAGAGAGAGATATGAGTAGGAGCATTTGAAAACCAGTTTTGCTAGGAAATTGTCAAAAATGATATGTATCAGCTAGGGTTTCTATAAAGGTGAGGTAATATGAGGGTAAATGAGTTGATTGGTGAATAATAGGGTGATTTATACATGTAAAGAGGTATGAGATGAAAAATTTAAAAGTTTACAATGCCATAACTAACAAAACCTATCATTGGATGTTGGCTTAGTGGGTCTTGACCCAGGTTCAAAGTTAGTTGCGCCAAACAAATCCCTACACTATTGGCCCTTTCGGCATCAATCCGAAGAGAGTGGATTGAAGTCTCACCCGAAGCAATATGGGGGGTTGTTAGAACCAATTTTCTGCACCCAGAGATCAGTGCAATGTTGTTTTATGCCCTAAATATGCCTTCGCATAGATCGATAGGCCTTTAAGGCTTATCAATGTAACTTCTTTAATACGCCCCTAGAATTTCGCGAAGGTGTACGACTATCTTTCGCGGACCCTAAATCGGCTAATCCATTACTCATGCACATCAAATATTACTTATAACCCAATAATTACTCAGATCAACTTAAGTGTTAGATAACTTCAACATACAACAAGATAATCTTCGCATAAACAATTAACAGTAATCGCGTTCATATAACAGTATAAGTCGTGTAAAGTTACGTATCAATACATCATTATTTCATAAATCCATTATAAAATAAGGCACATTCATATAAATAGAAGTAAAGAGATAAAAACAAGTTTTTTGCAACAATCTTATTTATTAATACTTAGTTCTTCTTACAGACTCAAGACTCCCCTGTGCACTCAACTACAGGTGTCTGTGCACTCAGCTGTGGACTCTACTCTAGGCCTCTACTCACTCAACTGTAGAGCCTTTTCCTTCTCTAATAATTCTATGCTTTTTCTTCTATTGACCCATTACATTCATCCTCATGATCCACTTATTGCCTTATACATCCTAAGACATACCTCTTTATACAATCCCATGGTTTGCGGACCATGGGTAGATCCTCAAACAGTCGACTCGACTTACATAAAAAAGGGTAAAAACCTTTATGACTCCTTAGCTATCTACACACTCTGCGACCACATCTTGTGGAAACTTTACATTTTATATGACAAAAATTGGGCTTTTTGCCCCAAAACTTGGGCTTTAGCTCCACAATTGACCCTAGGGGATCCCATCCCAACAATTCCCCAACACAAAGATTGTGACTCACCCTCAAGTCACTTGGATGATGCAGATATCTTACTGTGAAGATTCCCCAGCTCCATTTGTGCCACTGCTACCTCATCCACACTTTGCGTGGATGCCTACTTGATTTGCTCCACCAGCTACTCTGTTGTCGGTCCTGCACTGTCCTCCTTGATTTTCTGCTACTTACTCTATAAATTTGCCAATTTAACCTGAATGTTGGCATAGATGATGTATGCCTCATCCAACCAAGGCCCTAGTTTTTCCCTGAGGATTGTGTCTTTCTTTTGCACTACTTCCACCTGTGTAAGAAGCTACTTCACCTCGTGCGACTTCGATAGTCATTGTGCTATAGCAATGGTGCACTCCGTTGCTCTTACCTCATCATACTATTGTTGGAGTTAATGAGCTTCTGTATTCCAGGCCCACAGGGTGGGATCTTCCTACAGAGCCCTAAATACCTCCATTTCCTACTCAAATATCGTGGTGCAGCCTACCACCACGAAATCCACCATTGCGACTCCATCCTTCATAACAACTGAACGTTGTTCCCTTACCTCTAGTGGAGTTGAGGGATGTGACTTAAACTCCAACTCTATTATCTTTAGGTTCAGCTCAAATTAAACTTGATCCACTTTTGTCTTGGAATCACGCACACCTGCAGTCAGATTTTTGATCATTGCCTCCAACGATGCTTCCTCCGGTATATGCATTTCAGGTATTGTTTTGGATGCTTCTGCTACCACGGCTTCAGGTTGGGCGTTCTGTGCCTAAATTTTCTTTTGTGCCTCTAGTGCCTCTGGCTTATTAGCGACATGTATTCATTGTTTACCCTTTATTCACTTATAAGGCTGAATGCGTGCTTCTCCCGAGCTTTAGACTATGCTATCACACTTGTTTGTAGTGTGTGAAGAAACTCATTAGGGAGCATGACCAGGTTGAGGCTAATGTTTTTTAGAGAATTAAAAATAGCCTTGTTAGTGACCACCTCTACACTCAAGGCTTCATCTGGCAACACAACTACTTGGAGTTCCAGTGGCCGAACCATCTCTACTGCCTGAGTCGTTCCTGGTGCCAAACTTATTTATGCAGTGTTGTTATGCCCTGTGCCTACTTGGATCCTATTTTCCTATATCTACATCTCACGTAGATCCTCATGAATAGTACTTAGGGCCTGCTGTTTCTACTTCTCGAACTGTTGTAGCAGTTCTGCAGTGTTATCTTGCACCTTATCACCTATTTCATCCAGGTCGTCGTGTGTTAGAGTAATTGGGTCCAATGATGGCTTGGTGGCTTTTGATTTCTTACGTGGCCCTTCCTTTTCCTGTTCCCTATACCGCTTCACCTGGAATGGAGTGATCTGCTCCTCTTGACCACCGTCGCCCTGCTCTAACTCCTCTTCCCGCTCCGTTTGAGGTGAAGGGGACTTGTCACTCAATTCGAAGCCACACTCTTCCTGTTTAGGCTGCTTCGTCATGGTGCGCTCTGATTCCACCCGGGTCTTCTACTCGGCCTCTTTTCTTTGCTTGTCATCCAACTGCTGAACCTTTTATTTGGTCGCTTCCTTCTTCTTTTTCTCCGGGGACTTGCTAGTCCTTGTGGCTAGATCAGATGGAGAATGCCAATCTGTTAGCTAGCACTTGATGACCTCCTCAATAGTGTCATTTATAGCGAGGTAGGGTAGGTCAAACAATTTTTGCTACGGATCCTTCCACGCCTAGATGTATACGTGGTGGAAGTTAGCTTTGAACTCCGCGTACCCTGAAATTTGTTCAAACATGGTTGGTGACAACCACGACTTCTGGTTGATGGCCATGTGAATGCTCACCTCCATCTGCACCCAAAAGACTTTGGTCTCTGTGACCCACACAACATCTTTTGTGGCCCAAAGAGATGCAAATTTTGCAGCCTTCGACAAATCTTTCTTCACGGGAGGAAACTAGCTGTCCTCTGGTAGATCCCAAGTGACGGGAAAAATTGCGAGAAACAACCACGAATATTGGAATGTTTTACTCTCATCCTATGACTCTCGGAAATTTTCAAGGAACTCACTACAAAGGTAGCGTGCCTAGTTGAACTGCATGCCTCCGCGCACTGTGCAACCAAGGAGATTACTAGCGCTGAAACCTCATTCGCACGATATTTTCTCATAACCTTGCTAGCAAGGATCTGTGTGGAAACCTTTACTGTGGGGTCAGTGATCGAGGTAATAGAGTACCCATGCGGCTTCTTCACAAGCTTGAACTTGTCCTTCATCTTCTCCACGAGGTCGCACCTGCTCGTCTTTATGCAAAACTCCTTGGCAAGATTCAATCATGAGTGCGGTAACAACGTGATCCAATGGATCAACATATTCATGATAGGGATTGGCGTTTTCAGCCATAAGCATCTATCATGCACTAGGAAAAATAACTGCTTAATGATAATCAATTTGATATTGGAGCGATGGTAGTGGGGCACCCACAACAAGTTCAGCAACCCCGACTGGTTCACTCCATGAATCAACTCCACATGTTTTAACATGGTGACACTAGGTTCTTTGTAAAAGACCCTCTTCATATAGGTGTCTGTATAATGGTGGGGGAACTGTTCGTGGTCTGCCAAATCCTAGTCCTCTAGCTTCAAATGTAGGATCTGTTCCAAGCGCGGACCCTTGAAAGTGAGGTTCTTTAGTAACATGGGTGTATTAAGGAGGAATTGTCCTGCATCTGGGTCCTTAGGGACCTTCACTTTTCCCTTGCACGAAGGGATGTAATCTGACAACTTGGAGATAGGATCCACCCCCTTGGTGTCTATATCCTCCACATCCTCTTTGGCCTCCAAATCCACCACTTTCCTCTTCTCTTTTTCGCTCAGTTTTTCCTTCCTCTGGGCCTAGGTAGCTACATGATTCCTTAGTGATTCGCGCACCGGTATGGGATTCTTCTATTTTTCCTTCTTGGGTATGGGGACTTCCCTCACTGGTGTAGGGTTCAGCTTATGTGACATTAGCGCCGTAGGCACTATAGCTAGAACCTCCATGCTCATCACCTCTGGGAAATCTCCCTCAGAGGCGATAGTTCCTCCAATGTTAGCGGTTTCAGCGAGACCTGGTACTAACATGATGTTAGTAATTATTTTTGGATGTAACTTAGGCAAGTTATTGAACATGGGGCTTGTGATCAAAGCTTCAAAATAATCACGATTCATGCCCACCATATAACACAACACAAAAATTATAAGGATGCAAAGTGTTTTACGCTGGATGACCACACATAATTTATAGGCGAATTCAAATTTAAATTCGACCGCTCCCCCAAAAATCCGTCCATAAATGTTGAATTGGTAGCATATTTCCAAAGATTTAACTCTTAAATACAACCTTAATTGACTTAAATGCCGCCTCCCTGCTCCTCTTAACCGTCTTCTGAAAGTCAAATCATGAATAATGACTATAACAATTACTTTTTGGTTGTGATGTGCGGTCTCTCCCCCTATAGCACAACTCCCTTCGCGCTTCGTCCAGTACTGTGACAACATTCGTTTTCACACAGACGCTTGTCGCATAGCTCTATCAACATGGTAGTGTAGTTTGTAGTCCTGCACCTCCTTGCAGCTGCTTGCAGAGCTGAGACTGTGCTACCTTCATGTAGTCATTGGCCCAGATTCCTGGTGTATGGCTTCAATTAGCTTCTATTTACCCATCTTAGAAATGCACCTCCATTCAACTTCACGAGCTGACCTGATCCACCATCTATAATCTCTTTGATAACATATGGTCACAGCCAATGAATTTAAATTTTTCTTGGAAACTTATCAAAATTACTGTCATATAATAAAACCAAATCATTTACCTTGAAGGTGCACAGTTTGATGTGTCGATCGTGCCAAGATTTTTCACATTCCTTCTGAACCTATTGATGGAATCCAACCAAAAATCTACCTTCCTCGACCGCTTTTAGCTGCACGAGCCTTTCTTCTAAGGCTCTACGGTTTGCCATTCCTATGAAGGCCGCTATGTGTAGACTAGGGACAATATACTCCATAGTCATCACAACTTCTACGCCATAGATGAACCTAAAAGGGGTCTGACCAGTAATATTTTTACAAGTAGTTCTGTAAGACCATAACGCTGTTGGTACACACATGTCCCAATCATTCCACTGTGCGTTGCAAACCTTTGTTATTGGATTCTCCAATATGTTATTAAAATCTTCAACTGTTCCATTGGCCTAAGGATGATATGGTATACTCTTCTGATGATAAACCTAGAACTCTTCTGTCAACACGCTAATCATTTCATTGAGGAAATGCATATTGTGATCACTCATCTGTACCTTTGGGCAACCAAACCTGGTAAAAACATATTCAAACAAGAATTTCGCTAATGTTTCCCCTATACAGTCCTTCATAGGTTGTGCCTCTGTTCACCTAGTCAGCTATTTGGTCTCGGTGATGACATACCGTGCACCTGTCTTCTTGCCTTGAGGATGAATCGGTGCTACAAAATCAATTTCCAACTTCTGAAATGGCTACAATGACACCTACATATTCAAAGGCAGCCCATCCCTCCATGATGGCCCGTTTGTTCTCTGACATGTGTCGCATGCCCTACAATATTCTTTAGAATCCTTATGCAACATCGGCCACCACAACCCGACACGCAAAATATTCTACGCTGTTGCTTTTCCTGCATAATTCCCTCTCGCAGCTCCTCCATGAGCTTCAACGAGGATATTGTTTCTTTCAAAGTTGAGCACATAGCATCGAAGCATTTCATTCGATCCCATTTTATGTAAATTGCCCACAATTATAGAAAGTCTATCATGTGCACCACCAATTCTTTCTTTTGTTGACTGGTGTATCCTTCTGCAGCCGTCCATGTGGTTAGAAATTGGATAATTTACACAAAGTGATTATTTTCTACGCACACCGTGAAGAGCTGTGTGCCAGGCATCCATTCCTCCAAATTGGTAGGCTCCTCTTTTGTTTCAATGTGTGACAGATGGTCTGGCCCTGCATTCAACCTTCCTGGCTTCACAATCACCTCAAAATCATACTCCTGAAACAACAACATCCATTTTCATATTTTCCCCCCAACACAGGCTTGTTGACTAGGTACTTTAATGCAGAGTGGTCCATGTACATTTTGAAATGTCCACCTAGTAGGTAATGTCTGGATTTTTGGAGTGTGTACACCATAGCAAACCCTTCGCACTCCATCATCGAGTAATTATTTTAAGCCTTAGACAACTTCTTGCTTGCAAACGCTATAGGGTGATATAATTCTCCTTCACCGGCCTGTGTCAACACTGCTCCTAGTGCAATACATGAAGCATCTGCATGTACACGAAATTCCTTCTTCCAATCTAGGAAGACTAGGGCTAGTGCAGTGACCATTTTCTCCTTCAATACATCGAGACTCTGCTGACATTCTTGATCCCAACAAAATGCAACGTCCTTTTTCAGTAGCTTTTCCATAGGCACGGTAATTTGAGCATAACTTTTGATGAACTTTTGATAGTATCCAATATGACCCAGTGTTGCGCACAACTATTTAATGCTCCTTTGCACCTCCAAATTGATTATAACCACGATTTTAGGAAGGTCCACCATTAATCCCTACTTACACACCACATGACCCAGCAAAATTCCAAAGGGGACAAAAAATAAGCATTTCTTCAAGTTTAGCGTGACCTGATACCTTTAACACGTATCTAAGATAAAGTGTAAACTAGCTACATGGCGCTTTACCAGTCCAAATACTCTCCCATCATCGAAATAGATCTCCAAGAACTTGTGAATGAACTCCTTGAACGTCACAATGACCACGCGCGAGAAGATCGCTGAGACATTCTTAAGTCTGAAAGGAATCACTATATGCTGAGAACATCCTCATTCTATCGTGAAGGTCATCTTACTCATATCTTCTGGTGCAATATTTATCTAATGGTATCTAGAGAACCCATCAGTGAATGAATAGGCCTCCTTCCTGCCAACATTATCCTATACTTCATCTATGAATGGAGTTGGAAAAGGATCATGAACGCAAGCATCACTGAGCTTTCTAAGATCTACGTAAATCCTTATTTTATCCTTCTGCTTCTTTTCCTAGATGACCATAGGAATCACCCAATCATATTCCTCCACTGGTTCAATAATACCGCTACAAGCATATTATCCAACTCCAAGTGGACCTTTTCCTTGTATTTGGGATTAAGGCGATATGGCCTCTGCTTAACAGGCTTCGTGTCCGGTTTCAAAGTTATTTTCATCACTTCCAAATTGCCTATGATGACTTTTAAGTCTGAAAATTTTGTGGGAAATAAATCCTCATATTCACTGAGTAACTCAGTGACTTTATCAACTATAGCATAATCCCAGTAATCCCCAATTTTCACAAATTTCGTCTCCATTTCTGTGCCAATGTTTACTTGTCTAGTTTTCAGTGGCGCGGTGATATATGGATTCTCTATCTACGGTCCCTCAACTTTGTAGTGATCTTTTGCTTCTATGATGTTAATGTTCCTTGGATCCCCATCTTCTTCCTCGGTAATCACATTATAGCACTCTAGCGCATGGCATAGCTAGGTGCTCCAATCTGGTTGAATCAATTCCAAAGGATCCTGTAGTATTCTTAAGATCACTACCTTGACCTCATGCAACACCTTGTTAATACATTTGAACCCATCTCCAAAGCTGAATATCATAAAAAATCCCTCTATTAAAATATCCCACTCCACGGTGCCGTGGCAGAGCTCCATTTCCAAGTACCAATTCATATGAATGATGTCCAAAGTGTGACAGAAAATATGCACCCATTGTGGTTGCGGCTCTGTTCCATAGACCTTAGTCCATTTTGCTAAATGATTGTGTGGACCATTTCTTTTGTCATGTTTCTCCATTACTTGAACTTTTGGGCAACCAAACTGAAATCTCATCATTCTTCTATAGTTGTGCCATTCATCGAAACTGTCCTTATGCGTACCCCACCACCTTGTGGGTGTACCACGCAGCACCAAATCCAAGGTTTGAAAGTTATGCTTCTATGGTACCTCCCTTTCAAATGCATCCAAAAATTTATCTACATCAGTTAGACCATCATAATAAGGAAAAATTCTTACCTCCGATGATACACAATGCAACGTTTTAGTCATCATATTACAATGCAGTGTAGATACTTCGTGCAACCTATTCTACTAGTGTTCCAATTCCTCATTTGAATCTAATGTATAGGAACTTTCACAGTCCCATTCAATGCGCCCATCAGCTGTTGGATTACCCAATATTGTTCTCATGATGTGATCCTATAAATCTGGTCCAAATAATCATTGCTTTGTTCATAGTCACGGACTGGTTCAGTATAGCACGGTCCTTCTACAGGGTCCAATCGTACTACCACATGGAGCGTTTTCCTTTCAAATGACATTGTCTACTTCTTCAAATTGATGGTCCCATTCATGTCGATAGCCCAAGCAATTCCAAGGAGTGCGGGATATGGATTTCTATCATCAACAATCTTTATTGTGACTTCAAAGTCAGCCAACGCGCTTGCACCTTCTATATTTGAAGTTACTCCATGAAATCTTCCCATAAGGATAATATTCTATTGATTTTCCATCCTTAGCTAAATTGGAGACCATTGCAGCACAGGGCTCCCCATTCTTTCCCACACCTACTTAGGTAAAACATTCACATCTAGCCCCAAATCCAGAATAACTTGATCCATTTTATATTCTCCTATTTGTGTGGTGAGCCTCATCTCATGCCCTATTCTAGTCTTGTGTTTGCCTATCTTTCTGACTGCGTGGTGCCCTTCAGGAGAAGTTTCCTTACCAGCACACCTGTTTATCATTTCTTGTAACCCTTTCATAGCCTTCTTGTTGTACAACAACTTCATACAAGTATCCAAAAAGGTGGTAAGCATGGGGGGTCAACTTCTTCATATAAATTATTCTGACTTCCTCAGGTAGAGTCCTCAGTGAAGCTTTTCTTTGCTTCCATGAATTTTTCCTTCGCACACTCTAGATCAAATCCAACCTCCTTTTCCGGAGCCTTGAGAACCCGATCACTTTCTTCAGGTTGTTTCCCTTTAACATCACCGGTAATCATCCCACTTCGCAGCACAATATTCACATTGGGATCCTCTTCACGAGGCTCAACCCTCATCATCTGTAGATTCTGGATAGGTTGCTCAAGCTGCGCCTTCTTATCCCATATTTAAGATATCAATATAGGGCATTCTTCTATCCCGTGGTCAAACTGAGTACAATACCGGCATGTCGGGCGTGTCTAGCTCATACACTCCCACACATAGTGCCCTAGCACTTCGTAATTGTAGCAAATAACTTTTCCTTGACCTCTACTAGGTCCTCCTCCTCCTTGGCCTCGTCCGCATCCCTGATATCCTCCATGCACTCCCCTGGTGCCTTGATCCAAAGGCCGAGTTTCTATTTTCATTCGATACAAAAGCATTCTTTCCATCATAAATTCATAGCTATGGCAGTTACGTTTGCCATGGCCCATTGATTTATGAGAATTGCAGAATAGTTGTTGTAGTGTTTGCACAATTTTTTGCAGCAAGTGGAAATTGTTTGTTACATGTTTTTCCGCTACTTGATAGATAACACACCACAATGCGGGCCCTGTACTTGGTCCATCTTGAGCTTCCTGCCTCAGGGGCATTAGCCCTCCTCCTGCCATATAATTTGTGAAAATAGGGCAATGATCCTTATCCCCTGACTTTTACACTTGAGGCACCAAACTTCTTCACAGACTTTCGACCGAGCTGTTTTTTTCCTTATCGAAGCTTTGAAACTCCAAGCAGAAGTTCTACAACTACACATGAATTTGTTGAACTCCCAACATCACATCCAGGATTTGTGTCTCATGTAATCTCATTGTGATCTCCAATGTTCTTGCTTGCGTTCCTATCTTTTGTAGTGACAGAGCAATCCTTAGGTGAGGCAGGAGCGCGACTATAAACCAATAGTGGTGCTGAATACCTGTGAAATTCATATTGGATTCGTGGATTCCACACTTTAGTCTCTGATCTAGCTCCCAAGGTGTCTCACCAATTCTCATCGTGAATTCCTTGAATCCCACTATTGATTGTGTTTCGGACTTAGGCCTACCAAATTTCTTATTCAAAAAAGTTTGAGTGCCCACTAATGATGGAAATGGATTATCAGTGCAATACTTAATGTACCATGTCAACGCACGATCTTGTTGAGAAGTAACCAATTATGCTTTCTTCATATGATCATCTGTAATATTTTGGACCGTCCACACAATCTTCACAACGAACCAAAATTGGTCTAGGTCCTCATTTCCCAAGCCCTTGAAAACGAGCAGCTTCATCTTATTCGACATGTTGAATGGTGGCAGAGGTGGTGGCAGTGTGGGTGAAGGTGTATGCTATGGAGGTGAAGGTGGAGGTGGTGTGGGAGGATGAGGTATTCGCAGAAAAACCTGTCTTATCAACTGTACATCACTTCATAGTGAGGCATGTACTGTTCCCTTGTCATCGCTCGAAGGAGTTTCTATCAATGGGCTATATTTAGGACTTGTTCTCTCTAGATTTCTAAATAATCATCCAATTCACGTAGATCCAGACTCAAGCTAGTGGCATAACCCACTTTTCACACAAGGTCATTTTAATCCAAGTATTCAAAGGTCTCAGATACTTACCTCGGGTCCCTTGAAAAAGCGTCAGTCTGCTTCACTGTAACTGATTGAGGTATCAGCCGCAAATTCTGTCACGAATCCTCCTAAGACTTGGTCAAGCCAGTGATCGATAGTGTGCATGAGCTTATCTTCAGAAGCTTCCAACCTCTACACTAGCTCTAGGGTTCGCATTATTGGACCATCAAGCTTCCACCTTCCTTGGTCGTTTGCCAATTTAGCGATCCACTCATATAGTTCGATCGGGAAGGTGCAGAAGAAGATCTTGTGAATTTCTGTGTATAAATATATGTCCAACCACTATTCCTTCATTAGGCATGGATTTCTATTTTCTTGCGCCACAAATTCTTGGATCTTTCTATCCAACCACTCCTCAATTTCTTTCTTGGTCGGATTCCAGTGATGTGAAATCACACGTCGCTTTATTTAGATCCTAGTCCTGACATTAGAACCATTTATTGGCTTAGTGAGTCCTGACCCTGTTATAGCTCCAAATGTCACTCTTGAGGTTTGTGATGCTGCACTCATGGCCTAGGGAAACCCCTCCTTCCAGACCTGTTCCCAAAATTTAAAAAACAATATTTTATTCCCTATACGTGACATTGCCCTGAGCTAAACACGTGTGTACATGGGTCTGTGTATACCCAACGCGCGTATATGTCTTAAAACACTTAAAAAAAATATCCTTAATTTCAGGCGGAGATCACGGGTTTCACCTGTTGATTACCTGTTAGTGCGCGTGGCCCAACTGTTCCCAACGAATTCACATCTAAAAAACTACTTTGGGAGAAGTATAAAAAGGCTTCAATGGGAAGGCCTAAGGGAGGAGAGAAGAGAGAGAAAGATTTCTATGCTGAGATTTCCCTGACCAGGTCTGAAGATCGTAGTTCCTCCTGCACTTCCCCCATTTTACAGGAAACCCTTGTTTCCTTGTGTGATGATGTCTATCTACTATTTGAGATATCATGGAGTAATTCATGGAAGGAGTTTGTTAAAGGCTTGAGACTGGATGAATCCAGGAGATGGTTCTGTTTGGAGCCCACGAAAGGACAAATCAGGTGAAATTATTCCTTTCTGTACTTTATTTATCTATGATAAAAGAAACACATGTCTTTGTTACTGACATAAATCTTCTTCATGTTTATGATATCCATGTTATGATTCATATGTGAATGGTTGTTTAATTGCATAACTAACTGCCTTTCATTATAATATGAAGATGGTTTCTCTATAATGTTTGGTCCATATACTGCTATACTTTTTGGAATTGATTGTTTTGCCGTTTGAAGGAGCAAAAGGAACTCCAAGAAGGGTTTGGACCCTGGAAGGCTCTTCTCAAATGTAGGACCTCAGGTACGTCCCTTATCGTAGAGTTTGCTTATATTAGCATTATGGCTATATGGAATGTGTGTTTCTCTGTATGGACGACCTCCAGTCTGCTAGGGTATCAACCCAAGACCCTAGGGGGATTTATCCCTTAACAAACCCAGGTTCTAAGTTAGTTGCGCTAAACAAATACCTACACTACTGGCCCTTTTGGCATCAATCCGTGGAGTGCGGACTGAAGTCTCACCCAAAGAAGTATGGGGGATGTTGGAACCAAGTTTCTGCACCCAGAGATCAGTGTAATGTCATTTTATTCCATAAATCTGCCTTTGTGTAGATCGATAAGCCTTTAAGGCTTATTGATGGAACTTTTTTAATTAGCCTCTAAACCTCCACGAAGTCTATGATTGTCTTTCGTGGACCCTGAATTAGTGAATCCACTACTTATGCACATCAAAGATTAATTATAACCCAGTAATTACTCAAATCATCTTAAGTGTTCAATAACTTCAACATACAACAAGATAATCTTCACATAAAAAATTAACAGTAATTGCATTCGTATAACAGTATAAGTCATGTAAAGTCATGTATCAATACATCATTATTTCATAAACCCATTATAACATAAGGCACATTCATATGAACAGAAGTAAAGAGATAAACACAAGTATTTCTACAACAATATTCTTTATTAATACTCAATTCTTCTTACAGACTCAAGACTTCCCTGCGGACTCAGCTGCAAGGGTCCGCACACTCAGCTGCAGACTCTTCTCTAGGCCTCTGCGCACTTAGCTACATATCCTTTATCTTCTTTAAGAATTCAATGTTTTTCCTTCTATTGACCCATTATATTCATCCTCATCATCTACTTCTTTCCTTAAACATCCTAAGACACACCTATTTATACAATCCCATGGTCTGCGGACCATGGGTAAATCCTCAAAAAGCTGACTCAACTTACATAAACAAGGGAAAAACCCTTTACGAATTCTTAAATATCTACGTGATCCGTGACCACAACTTGTGGAGACTTTACATTTTATACAACAAAACTTGGGATTTTTGCCCCAAAACTTGATAAAACCCTCCATTTTGATAAAAATCCTAGATAACAGGAAAATGAAAAAATAGTGAGGAGTGAGTGAAATGATGAAATGAGGGGGTTAGGGGAGGGAAATGATGGTAGGGGAATTTTGGGAGATGGATAGGAGTTGTAGGAAACTTAGGAAGTTTGAATTAAGTGAAATGAGAGAGAGAGATGAGTAGGAGAATTTGAAAAATAATCTTGCTAGGAAATTGTCCAAAATGATAGGTATGAGCTAGGGTTTCTGTACATGTGAGGTAATCTCAGGGTAAATGAGTTGATTAGTGAATGATATGGTGTTTTATACATGTATAGAGGTATGATATGACAAATTTAAAAGTTTACAATGTCATAACTAACAAAACCTATCATTGGCACTCACATTGCAGGATGAAATTTCTCATAAACCCTAGATGAAGAAAACTAACATTTTCATTTACTTTGTCAAAGGAAAAGGGTGAGTTAGATGATGATACTTACTTTTGAATCAACTTAGAAGAATAAAAAGTGGGAAAGAAAGCTTAAATTTTAACTTTGGGTGAGTTTTGAGAGTTTTTGGGCTACTTTGTCACAAGCACAACGTAGTTAGCAGAAGCGTAATAGCACCTCCAGAAGCGTGGTGCCGAGAGATTTTTTTCCAAATTTAGCTAAAAAAACCCGTGTTATTCAGCAAAGGAGGGGAGAGATCAATGAAAAAATGAGGTAAGGATGAAAATAAAACATGCATGGGGCTTTTTGGGGTTTTATAGGTACAATATGATCTTCTTTTGAATAAAAATGGGCCCCACATACCTTTTCAAAACATGACTTTCACCTTTTTAAACTTGGCCAGTTTTGAGACTTGAAAACTAAACTTCTCTTTATCTTTTTGAATAGTGAAACTTCTTCCTTTTTGAACCTTGAGATTGCATCCATGAAGCACTTATGAAATTTCATAAAAAATTATTGCAAAGAGCTGCTTATCACTACTCATCCAATGTTGAATTTATGCATGGAATGAAGATGGACCTTGAAACCCTAATGACCTAGTGAAAACATTAAACTGAGTGAAAAGGTGATGATGATGAATGATATGATGAAGACATTCTCTTTATTGTGATACACACATCTGAGTGATGTAAGCGTGAGAGTTTTTAAGAGAATAGAGACATTCCTACAAAAACTAGCCAGCGACCAAATTTTACTCTAAAAACCTAGTGACATGATAAAATTTGAACTTGAGACCCCTAACAAACTTGGTAAAAGCATATTTGATCATTGGTGACAGGAAAACAAGACTGACACTAACAGTATGATATGATAATTGTTGGGCTAGATATGAATGTTATGTTTTATCCTGTAAATGTTATGATCTGGGTATGACTGAAGTCAGGAATAGTTGTGAAGTTAAAGTTATTATTTGCAAATATATACGTTGGTTCGCCTTGGTGAAGGCGCGTATACACGCTGGTTCATCAACTCCAAGTAGCGTATGCAGAATAAAATCTTGTTGTTCAGAGATGACTGATCTATCTGATCAATACTATTGTTTTACTATTGTTTATCAATGATGTCTTCATTATATCTAAAAGTAGAATTGTCTATATAAGGAGATTGAGTCTGATTCATTGATTGATTGAGTAAGAAGGGTGATCTTTGTTGCTATCTATTTAGAACTCTGTAATGTGACAGTAGATCTTTAGAATATTCTGGTTGGCACAGTTTTGATTCAGAGAATTTATGATTTAGTATTTTTGGAGGTAAATGCAGGTTTGGTTAAAGGAAGCAGTGTATACATGTAGGTTGGCTTCAGTGAAGTGGCATATAGATTTTGACATATGATTTTTGAGGTTACAGTTGGTTTTGGTTGATGATGCTGGTTTATGGGTTCAACATAGTGTTCTGGTGACAATGATCTGATTGTTCAGATTGACTGATTGTTGGTTGATAGAGTTATTGCAGCGATGATCGATTTTGAGCTTCAATATTACTGATGGGTCCAATATGAAAATTTTATGAAAAGTGGATTTCATATTGTATTGTTGTGTACTAGGAGTATCTAGTCTGAAAATTTATGAAACGTGGTCCCTGGAGGAAGAGTAAAGGTAGTAGCATTCTGTACGATGGTGCCTACGTGTTGGTAAACATATCAGCTAGTACAAGATCTAGGGGGTTGGAGCTCCCTTCCATTAGAATCTAGAAAATGAAAGAATGTTGTAGCCTTCGGCAGGTAGATGCCTGCATACTAGAAAAGTCTAAACTAGTACAAAATTTGTAAACACTTTTTATTATAAGAAGATTGAATACTGAGATGACAACAATGGTGGTTTTTTACCACATTGGGTTTCCACCTGAAAAATCCCAGTGTTCATGTGTGTTTCTTATGTGCGTTGAATTATTATGTTCTCACTACATCTGTTTACTGCTTAATGCATCACACTCTGATTTAAGACAATGAATTAGTTGTTTATTACATATACACTGGTTTCATTCTTTGTAGTCACAAACATACACTGGTTGGTTTCAGTAAAGTGGCATATACTATTTGAATAGGAAAATCATAATAATGAAATTTAAAATACTGATTCACACCCCCCCCCCCCCCCCCCCCCCCCCCTTCTCAACATTTTTCCCATCATCTCAAGGGAATGTGTTAGGGAGGTCTTGCCATCCTTCCTTTCTTTGATTGATAAATATTACCTTTGTGTGGTGGTGAAAAGGTATAAGGTTTAAAACAAATCTACTTTAGTCAAGGTTAGATAAATAAAACTTTTTTAGAACAATCAACATTACACCTGTTTCCACTCATATTATCATTCAAGTGTAAAGTCTCAAATCTCAAATACAACCTTGCGGAAAATAAGAGGCATTGTCCATTATCACCTCAACAAGACCCACTTTCACTTTAGGCCAACTCTTTTTTCACAGAAGGATCATGACTAGTTCTTATTAGCTTGGCCAACGATAGTTGAGATAGGAATCAAAGAGGATTGAAAAATAAACGAACGGGGTCAACAAGAAGTGTTTTTACAATGATGCAAAGCCTTAACTATGAATGACTAGTAAAATTAGTAGAAATAAAGGTTTGAAGGCCCTTATAAAATTTCTCTAGTGATGCACCTACTTAACACATAAAAGGTTATGTTAGTTGAGAACACGATCATGAAACCTTTCAAAGAAATGACATAACATAAATGATTCAACTAGATAGTAAAAACAACAAAGTGTTAAATAGAAAATAACTCATCCAACTTCCTTATATAATGAAATAGCTTCCCTCAGTTGGAGTTGATTCAGGTGAATGTTGGTGGCCACCCTCCTATTCCACTTGGACCCCCACCAATGTCTCTTTCAATTTTTCAGTTTCCTTAATTGTAGCATAGTTTACTATTTTAGGAAGTTTTTCAGGTCCTGAACTTCAAGAGTTGATTTGAGGCCCTAAACGACGTTTTTTGGGAAAGCTGGGGATCAAATTGAATTTTCATTGATGTTGGCCACTTAGAATTTGTAGTCATCAAATAGATATTTCTAACAAGGTATTGTGGGCATCAAACAAAGATGTTATCCCAAAGTTACGGCCTTGGGAAGTTGATGTACCAATTTACCCAAATGGGGCCCATAGTTTTGGTGCTTCATCTCCTAGGGTTAGGTTTTTGGATTTTTGGGGTTTTCGATTGTTTTTCAATAATAAATAGGCCTCTAAGCCTTATTGTAGCATAGTTCAGAGGCATGTAGCCATCACATCTCTTCTCAGATATAAGCTACCATCGCTCGAGCTAGTCTTATTTCCATTCTATTTGTAAGCATATTTTAGTATTTGATATTAATGAAATGAAGTGTTATTTCTGTTGCATCTCTATATTTATGGTTATATCTAGAATTTATTGTGTTACTATTTAAGTTCATATTATTGGTATTAGAGCGGTCTAACCTTTCTCTATTTTTATGTAAATGTCCCCAAAGAGGTTGGGATATAAGGAGTTAGGGCATGAACTGGTCGAACCTTTGCAAGACCAGCCTTGCAAATCCTGATAGCCTCTCATTGCGAAAGAGAAGAAATAGGAGTGAGCATGAGATCCTTTAAAAATGTCGCTCGAAGAATTCCTTGAGTGATAAACAAACGTGATGATGGACAAATTTGCCCAGATCCTTCAGCAGATACCCAAGGGCGAAGCATCTCCTTCTAGCAGCTACTCTGGAAGCGCTACACCCTTTAATGGACATCCCCATATTTGAAGGTCAAATAGATGCAGACATCGTAGATAAATGGTTAAATATGCTAGAAGGATATTTTTCTATTCATGATTTTTCCATTTAGGAAAATATTACTTTTGTACTTCTTAAAGCCACCCCCCACGTCAAGGATTGGTGGGAAACCTACTGTGAGAAGAAGGAAAAAGTAAAACCTCACTATTTTCGGCTGCACCCACTTGGAATTCATTCTGGGATGCCATCAAGGAGTAGTACTACCAGGTCGGGAGCTATGAGGATAAATACATAAAGTGGACCACGCGGTGGTAGGGAAGGGACCAAGACATGCTAGAGTTTACCAATGTTTTTCATACCCTTCGCATGAAGTTGGGTATCAAGGATTTTGAGAAACATTTGGTACTCAAGTACCTCAATTACTTACAAAGGTACATCTAGGATGAGATGGAGTTCCTAGACATCTCCTCGCTTGACACATCGTACTGATACACTCTCAAGATTGAGAAAAAGTTTAAATAGAAAAAAGTGAGACTTTGGATCTGCAAATCCAAAGCAAGGGAAAGGCGCCCCCAAACCACAAAGCAAAGGGAAAAGCCAAGGCAGGGCAACCTGAGTTCCATAATAGCTCCACTCACAACACAAATGAGTGTTCGACCAAGTAGTCGCTGGTGGCAGAGCTGAAGGCTTATAAGTGAGACGCATCTTCCAACTCTGAGTCAGATCCCAACAAGGGGAATGAAAAAGGGAAGTAGATCATTGACCTAGAGCCTAGTGCCACTGTGGCCATCACCAAGATCCAGAAGATTTAGCGTGAAGATCTAGAGGAGGGGGGACACCCATTCCACTCACATATGTGGGTGAAGGTTTCTCATTGTAGTTCATTGTTGACAATGGGAGCCAAAAGAACCTCATTTCAATAGAGGTCGTGAAGCAGTTGGGCCTATCAACTATAACACATCTGTAGTCGTACACCATCAGGTGGTTTCACCAAGGACGAGATCTCCATGTCAGCCAAGAGTGTCGCCTTCCCTACAACATCAAGCCCTTCATAGATGAGGTACTGTGTGATGTTTATGCTCTTGAAGTTTGTGATATATTATTAGGACAACCATACTTGTGGAAGTGGCATGCTAGATATGAGTCTAGACCTCGCTCTCTTATTATTTCTTTGGGTAGTAAGTTATATAGGATCCCTGAGGTAGCCCAACCTATTGCCATCTCTTTGATCTCTGCTAAGAAATGCAGTAAGATCATCTGCCAGAATTGGAAATTTGTTTTCTTTCTGATTCACTATCAAAGTAAGGGGAAGATTGTAGTCACATCCATGGACCTCGGAAGGGTTCCTCCATGTAGCAAAAGTAGGTGGATATGATCGTGGAAGAATACAAGGACATCTTCTCCTCACCCACAGGGGTACCCTTGTACTGTCGGGTCAAGTATTTGATCTTTATGACTCTCAGAGGACCTCTACCCAAAAGGCCGATATATTACCGCTCCATTATGTAAAATGAAGAGATCAAGTGGAAAATCTAGGAGTTGCGCAAAAAGGGCACATCTGACCAAGTTCCTTGCCTTGTGGGAGCCCGATCGTACTTGTACAGAAGAAGGATGGGACTTGGAGGCTCTGCATTGATTATTAGGCATTAAGCAAAATCATTGTCAGGAATAGGTATTCAATCCCATGGATTGATGACCTTTTGGACCAACTCAACGGAGCCAACTATTTCAACAAGATTGATATGAAGTCTGGCTATCACCAGGTTCCAATAGAGCTCACATATGTATGGAAGACTGCCTTCAAATCCAAGGAAGGCATTTTTCAATGGTTGGTTATTCCTTTTGGATTGAAAAATGCCCCTGCTACTTTTATGAGGCTAATGGATAACATCTCGTGGCCCTTCACCAACTCATTAGTGGTTGTTTATCTGGATGACATCCTCATCTTAAGCAAGAGTTGGGACGAATAATTGCAACACATTCGACAGGTCCTTAAAACCATTTGGTAGCACAAACTTGGATAAATGCACCTTTGGCATGAGCCAGGTCCAATATTTGGGTTACATCATAGATGAGTGTGGAATGCATGTGGGTCCATCTAAGATCCAAGTCATTCAGGATTAGCTAGCCCCAACCACTCTAACGGATCTTCGTAGCTTTTTGGGCCTTGCAAATTTTTATTAGAGTTCATGTTGGGATTTTTCCATATCACTTGGCCTTTGAGTTAGATTACTACGGGCGGGGTGAAAGCAAAGTTTTCCTAGTCTGAGTCCCAACATAAGGCATTCGTTGAGTTGAAGCACTAACTCTGCTCCACAACAGTACTCACACTGCCAGACCTACAACAACCATTTGAAATTGAGACAGACTCCTCAGACTATGCTATTTGTTCAATCCTCACCCAACATGGCCATCCAGTGGCCTATCATAGTGAGACACTTTCTGATACAATTTGTAAGTACCCCACCTATGATAAAGATATGTATTCCGTCGTGCAGGCTTATTGGCAATGGAAGAATTACATTATGGGGAAGGAGACAATCATCCACACTGATCACTGACCTCTTTAGTGTATACAGGCATAGGGGAAGTTGTAGAACGATCGCCATCAGAAGTTGTCGACATATCTGCAAAAATTACACTTGAACATTAAATACGAAAAGGGTAGCACTGATAATGTTGCAAACTGCCTCAATCGGTCCCCAGTTGGAGCACTGACTACTGTTCTCAATTCTTGTGGCCACGAGACCTTTGGATGGCCACAAATATACAAAAATAATCCAGAGTCTGCCTCCACATACAAGATGCTAGCAGATGGAAATATAGTTCCTAATTTCCACCTCCATGATGCATTAATATGATACTTAGGCCACCTTTGTGTTCCTTCAAGTGAGTGTGCCAAGCTGATTTGGGAGACACACTACTGTCGGATCACGAGACACTTTGGGGTGGAGAAAACTATGGTTTTACTACAAAAGTACTTTTATTGGCCAAAACTCCAACTGGATGTTGGGAATTATATCAGATCCTGCATTGCCGAGCCAACCATCAAGAATCAAGGCTTGTTTAATCCTCTGCCTACTCTCAACGAGTAGTGGGAATCCATCTCCATGGACTATATGTCTACCCTCCGTTCTACCAAGCATGGTAATGACTGTGTATTTGTGGTCGTGGACATATTTTGTAAGATGTCTATATTGGTAACCTGCAAGAAGAGTATCACAATAGAGGAAATTGCCAAACTCTTCTATGAACGAGTATGGGTACATTTTGGGATCTTGCAAACCATTATATCATATCAAGATAGCAGGTTCTTGAGCACATTCTAGTCAAGCCTCTGGACACTATTGGATACCCAACTCACCAAGTTCACTGCCTTCCATCCCTAGGCTCATGGCTAGATGGAGGTCATCAATAGGATGATAGTGCACATACTTTACATGTACAACTCCAAGAATCCACGAAACTGGGATGAGAGTCTTACCTATGTGAAATAAAATTATAATAGAGCTCTTATAGCTCAATTGGTCGCAACCCATTTCAAGTGGATCTACGATGTCAACCATCGTATTTGATTGATGTTTCCATGCCTCATGCGACTACACAGACATGATCCACACATGTATTTTCCAAGGATTATAAAGTGACCGGATTTATTGAACGCGTCCAACACATCTACCATTAGGTTCAAAACACCTTGGAGAAGTCAAATTCCAAGTACAAGAAGGGACATGATCAACATCGGGTGCCACACAAGTTCCAGGTGGGTGATAAAGTTTGGTTGCATTTGCATAAAGAATGCCTTACCCGAGCCCATCAAAAGCTCATAACACTTTGATATGGTCCTTCCACTATTACCAAGGCTATGGGAGACAATTCTTTTGAGCTCAACATTCCCCCATTCCTTGGCCTGCACACAATGATCAGTGTGGACTGCCTTCAACCATACTTCCCACCATTATTGGACACATCAGACATTGCAGAACATCTCAAACCAAAAAATTTAAACCTGGATTGCATGGAACATGCCACAACTAACATATTATGAACACACATATCAATAGCGCTCACCAGCAGAAGATTGAAATATATCGGGTTTTCAAAGGTGGCCAAGTCTTGCACCAAGGCAAGTGGCTCACCAGGGACCAAGTTCAGTAGAAATTTCCCAATCTCATGGAGACACTCAACGCAATGGGGACCATTGCTTCCTAAGGAGGAGGACTGATCCAAGTGGATGTTGGTGGACAACCTTCTATTCCACTTGGATTCCCACCACTATCTCTTTCAGTTTTCCAGTTTCCTTAATTGTGGCACAATTTATTATTTTTGGCAGTTTTTTAGGTCCTTAACTTCTAGAATCGCTTTGAGTCCCTAAACGATGTTTTTTTGGGAAAGTCAGGGACAATATTAGCCGTAAACCAATGTTGGGTACTCGGATTATAGTCCTCATATGTATATTTCTAACGAGGTATTGTGCACATCAAACGAAGATTGTATGCCAAAGTTACAACCCCGAGAATTTGATGTACCAATTTGCCCAAATGGGGCCCATAGTTTTGGTGCTTCATCTCCTAGGGTTAGGTTTTTGGATGTTTATGGTTTTCCATTATTTATCAATAATAAATAGGCCTCCAAGACTCATTGTAACACAGTTAAGAGTCATGTAGCCGCCACATCTCTTTTTAGAGATAAGCAACCATCGCCCGAGCTAGTCTTATTTCCATTCTATTTGTAATCATATTTTAGTATTTGATATTAATGAAATGAAGTGTTATTTGTGCTACATCTATGTATTTATTGTTATATCTGTAATTTATTTAAGTTCAGATTAGGAGTCCTTATTACAATGGAATTAGAAACAAATTCCAACCATATATATTCATTAATATGAGGAAAATTGAAGCCATACTTATATAGAAACCCTTACAATCACATTTGTAACAACCCTGGGTTAAAAGTTCATGTAAATAACATTAATAAAGGAAAAATAAGAGCAAGGTCATGGGACATGTATTCCAAGCTTAAGGTTGGGTAAATTATCCTAGTGGGCATCACTTGTTGTTTATTATGGCTAAGGGGAAATTAGCAAAGACAATAGAAAAGGATTTGAAAAGGAAATAAGGTATTATTGGCAATTTATTTATGAAATAAAGGAAAATAGGAGAAAAGGGAGGAAAAAGGTCACAGGTTGCATGTGAGGAGGAAATTGAAGGAAAATTCAATAAAAATGAAGAAATTAGAGACATGAGAGGATCAATTCACAACTTTTTTTGGTTAGCCTTTTGTTAGTTGATTTATGGAATTGGTTTCAGAGAGGAGAAGAAAATCAAGAGGAGAAGGAAAGAAAGCAAGTAAAGGAAGGATAAGGAAAGCAAAAGAAGGATAAGGAAAGCAAAAGAAGGACAAGGAAAGCAAAGGAAAGCATGGATCAAGTAAGGAAAGATTGGATCAAGCGGCTTCAATGGGAATACTTGTAGGTAACATGTTGCATGTATGATTTCCTAGTTGGTTTTAGCATGAATGGTATATGCATGTGTATATTTGGTTTGTTTGTTGTCAGTGGCATGGATTTTATTAGGTTTTGACAGTGGTTTCAACCTTGCCTTGCCATTTCTAGATAGTCATGGTGTGATGGGATTCATTCTCGGCTGAGCTTTAGATTGATGAAAGTTTTTGGATCCAGGTGAGGTGGTCTCAGGAAAATGCCAGGGGGTTGGGGGTGGAGATGGTTTCTCTTGGAACCCATCAATAGGTGGGTGGAGATAAGAAAATTCCTCAAGGGATGGTGAAGGGATACTAAGGAATTCAATCTCGATTTGGTTTTGTGATATCGGGAATGGTCTAGGTGAGATCACGGTAGTATGAGGGTGGAGGTTATTTAACCTCTGGATTCCTTTTGTTTTTTATGGATTGGTTTATCCCATGAGATCCCACATTCATGCTTGGAATATGGCACATGCATGATTGGATGAAAGAAAGATTTGGTTCAGCCCAATCTATGGTCGAGTGGTATGTGGAAGTATCTGACTTGGTTGGTTTGCATACGGTTAAGAAGAGCTAAGTTCCTATTTCCTATTATGACTAAATTTACTTGTTATTATGTGGATTTAATGATTGTTATATCAATGTTAATTTTTGGTTATACGCTGGTTATAAGAATGGTTTTATGATAGATTTAAGGATGGCCCTGATCACCTTTTAGTTAATGAATGATTGGTTAATTAATGCATGACCTAATTGGTACTAGGGTGGCTATTGTGACAAGAAATTTGTCTCTCTTAGTAAACCTCAAATAATTTTCATTTCTTTATGTTCGTATATGCTTTCATTACCTATAGGTTGCATGTTCATCATGTGTTTGACGAAATGACTATCATGGTTAGACTGGGCTAGGTCAAGTCCTTGATTAATTTTGTGTTAAAGGCTTTGTCTCTGTGTTACTTATCATTTCTATAATTTTTCTCAAGTTTTAGGAAGGGGTATGGATCCTAGCCCTAGAAAAGTGGCTTAAATCTCATAGTTGTTCGCACACAACTTCCTGAAAGAGATTGCAATCATTGAGAAGCAAGCCTTTGAGAGTGATTGGAGGGTTATAGTCACCTCGAGGCCTTTTCATGGGAGAGATTGGGGGTCTAACTCATTGAAAAAGAAATTTGTCTCAAGGGTTGGAAACTTAAAATGGTTGGTTGGTTCCAGGGGTCATGTAGTGCCTAAGGGAATTCAATAAGGTCTTGTTATGTCAGTTCCATTTCCTTAATTCCATTTAGGAGGTTGAGTCATGTCATAGTAGCCCCTCATCTCATGTTTACCTTGGGTAAGCCAATTAAAGTGGGTAGATATGAGAGGAGGTGTGTTACAACATAGACCTTCATAACATATTGTGAACATATTCAACTAGTCTCAAAAAGAGGTGTTATTCATTAATCCAACTAGCTTTAATGATGGAGGGATAAAATCATTATGTAGATTTGAGCTCCATATTAAAATATAATTTAGTGGAATTTAAATTCAAAAATCTCTACAAAAGATAACCATAAAATGTTTCTAGATCCATGCCATTTTCCACGAAAAATAATAGAATAATACATGATAGGGATCTCTAAGACAAAAACACCAACACAAATCAACCATGATTAAGGGAAAGAGTCTTTGACCAAATAAGTAAACCCCTCATGCCACTTGTCCTCTTTTCCTTTGACATGCCCTTCAATTATAGCCTCAAAACATGCAAAGCTTAGTCCCATGCATAAGAAACTATCCATCATTTGCATTCATTAATCTCATTCTTCCCAAAGAATAAAAGAATTTAAGCTACTAAGGTGGGCATTCTTCAAAAAGTTGATCAAAATGTGGTGAGGTTATTAAGGAAAAAACTTTGAACCACCACAAATCCCTCAATATTTGCTAGGATTTCCATTATGGCTACAATTTCAAAATCTTGTAGCTATCATGCATGTACTGGCATTGATCTTGTGACACTTTGGGCTCTCTTTTGAAAGACGTATTCTCACGATCTAGGACATCCCTCAAATAAATCTATGAAACACTTCCAAAAATTTCTATCATAGATAAGTGTTCAAGAAACAATCCATTTATTGTCATAACAACTCCTCAAACATAGGGTGATATCAACATGTGTGCTAATGAGATGTAGGGCACCCCTTAAATCATGAAAATCAACCTCATATTAAGTGAATCCAAATATACATGAATGTGTGTGTGAAAGGATTTAAAATAATTCCTTAAAACATAGGTTCCCTCAAAGAATGTGAATCAAACCTCAATCTATATATTATGATTGAATAAATCTCATTGACAAGTGTGTCAAACCACAAATCCATGTGCAAATAACCAACTCTCCTTAATCCATGGGCCCAAAATATTGGATGACCTAGAAGAATGTGCATGAAGAGTGGCATGCTCTAAAAATATAAGCATAAAATAACTAAGACCATCTGCCATCTTTTGTAATCATGTCCCTATACCATCAACACCTCCAAAATCAAGGGAAAAATAAAGATGGTGCTCTACAAGAATGTGCATAGGTGGAGTGCTCTCAAGAAAGACTTAAATCATATCTATCCAACCATTAAGGATCTAAAGTCAAGTACTCTAAAGTGAAATTATCATCAAGAATAGATCTAAACCATCTAATACAAAACCATTTTCCAAGGCATGCACCCTAGGAATATGTACCTATTGTAGCGGCCACAACCACCCTCCAAAATTTTTCCTCAACTTCATTTTGGAGCCTCCCTACCAACCATCCTCAACAACATGTCTTGCACTATCAAGTACATGAGCTTCAATGGTTTTCTAGCAAATTTCTAGCCTGTGCATGATGGCTTGTTTCACTCCACTCACAGGTTTCTTCCTTAGACTTGATCTAGCTGTAGGCTAAGCAAATCGCTCAAGAAATTACACAATTCTGGAGAGGAACTAGCCTTCCCTCCAAAAATTTTACAATCCTAACTGGAAGCCTTCTAGCCTAAAAAATTGCACAATCCTATCAATTAACCTTACAAGGAAA
Organism: Pinus taeda; assembly: GCA_000404065.3. NCBI lineage: Eukaryota > Viridiplantae > Streptophyta > Pinopsida > Pinales > Pinaceae > Pinus > Pinus taeda. The sequence goes on along the minus strand of APFE031315183.1, from coordinate 13,162 downwards.
AACTGCGCAATCTAACCTAGCAGGACTACTCAACTCAAAAATTGCGCAATCCTGTTAGTCAACCTTCCTAGGAAAAATTGCACAATCTGACCTAGCAGGACTACTTAGCCCAGAAGTTGCGCAATCTTGGGTAGCAGTCTGTTGCTCAGCCCAAAAATTGCACAATCCCTTTGGGCAACTAGCCCAAATCCCTCCCAAAAAAGCACAAATTTCTCCTTCAAGTAAGCAAGCTATTGCATATGCCATCGAGTTGAATGGTTCCACCTAACACCGAGAACAATTTATTGGCATGCATGGGTTGCCTTTTCCCAAAATAGAAAAAAGAAACATGCAGAAAGCATCCATAGATCTTAGGGAGGTATTTTTAGTAGCTGGAGGTTACATGCAAAGATCATTTTATAAACTTTCCTCCAAGTGTCGTTTTTCCTAGATTTGTGGCATGCACGTCATGAGAATCAAAATTATTTATTTGAATCTTCATAGATCATTCCTTCACATCGATTTTGTAGCTTTGACATCCCACAAAACATGCAGGAGTCTTTGACACATCCAGCTCAACTATTTCCAGGTAAGTCTACTTAACTTGTCTTTTGCAACATTTCTGTCACCTTTTGTGTTTTGGCTTGTGTGAGTGTTGTCTTCTTGATTTTTGTGAACGCTTTTTTTCATTTGCATGCATATTAGCTTGTACTAGCACCATTTTAGTTTTCGTTAGCATCTCACTATTGTCGCAAGCATGACACTGTTATGCACGAACAATCGCCTATTCGGTGAATTGCTTCACACACATGCATGTTGTTCCATTTTTTGAATATTGCATTCACTGTTTGCATGCATGATCATTCACTTTTGCTACACTCAGTATCGCCATGAATTCACATCCACATTTTCTTTCAATTGCCCGTCGGCGGGTCTGGGCAACCTTGGCCTGGACTTTACCTCACCAAGACAACATTACGTAATCCTGAGAGGGAAGGCTCTACCTTCCTATCAGAAGATGTACATTTCTTCCCAGTGGCTGTCCTCTAGTTTTGAATTTCTCAATTATGAGAAGTAGTGACTGCTAGCCCAGAAAATTGTGCAATGCAGTCACTGGGCCTGCAACCGTTGCGAGCTAAAATTGCGCATTGCGCAATTCCAATAGCTAGTAGGCCAGTATAGATTATGCATTGCTCAATTCTAGTATTCAACCAACCTCCAATCAATCTAGACTGCTTTTTGCATAGTTCTGACAGCTAGTATCCTGACCTCCTAGGAAAAACTACGCAATTCTTGCCAGTCAATCCCAAGGTATGTAGCATGTCATACCTCAAGTTTTCTTTGGTTTTAGCTGACAAATTTCTTGCCATGCATGTCTTCATGTCTCTAGATATCACAAGTGTTCATCTGCCTTTGAGTATTTCAGGATGAATGGCCTCCAAGAGAGCAGAATCAAAGGACACCGACAGAAGCACAACTGGAGCAGCAGCTGAGCGACTATCTACAAGTTTGCTAATCTATGAAGACACCAAGAAGATTGTAGAAAAGGACATCAAGTTGAAATGGCAAGAGGTCAATGATGCATTTTCAGGCACATTTGGGGAAGACCTAAAAGACTGCCAAGTCTATGTGAACATTCACAAGTTTGGCTTGTACAGGATTGCATGCAGGTATCCCATGTTCCCATGTGTAGACATGATACATTGGATCATCTTGCACACTGATCTTGAGACGATGACATTGAGCAGTGTCAGCAGGATGGAGATTGCTACCTTTAGGGCATAAGATTATGAACATCTGTATCATATGTCGAAGCCAGTGCTCACCATGGAGACACCCTTTAGCACACCCAACAACAATGCCAACTCCAGGGATATCTTGAAGAACTGGGTAGAGGAGCCAGCCAAATTCAAGATGACACCCAACCAGGCTTACAAGACAAAGATGCTATGTAAGGCGTATCAATACTTGGTCATCTTTTCATGGCACTTGTATGGCCAAGATAGCACGTAAACCTTCCCACAGAATTGGGGGATTATGTTGGACCAAATGGCTAGTGAAGGAAAATCATGCAACTGGTTTGACATGTTTTCTCACAGGTTGAAGGAACAGGTAACAGGAGCTCGATAGCCACCTAAAGGTCAGTAAGCAGAAATATACATGTCCTCTTACATCTTGGATGCAATCTGTGGCTGTCAAGAATTCCCGAGGTTGAAGTGGGCACGGACATTGACGGAGACCTCTATGAACACTTATTGTAATATGTTGTACAAATGCAGTTTTAGAGGAGTCATCACAAAAATGTCAGATAATTTTGTCACCTCAGTGTACAAGATGATATTTGAGTAGGATCCACCTTGCATGTTGAAGGCAACAATGGAGGCACTGATCGATATTGCAAATTGTTATGCCTCACCGTTTGACAGCTTCATATGCATGTACAATGTGGAGAAGCCTCCACATGTTTTTCCAAAGTTTTCCATGGACAAGCTTGTCATGTAGGAAGTATCATATCACATCTTGGTAGGACTATCATCTAGGCTACACTAGAAGAAGAAGGCACCTTTGGCCCACTGTTCCACTACAGATCAGGTTATATGAGATACAAAACCTCAAGCATGCAGATGTCGAAACAGAGGAGATCAAGAAATATCATTTTGACGTCTGAAGCTTTAATCTATATGACCCACATTGTATTGTGAAAGATCACTGCCCGAGAATACAGTTTTAATGGATCTATGGGGCATGTCATTCGGTGAAGGGAGACCCATGGAGATATTGTGACAACTTCTCTTGGCCCAATGAACCGGTCAACATCGCTGTGGAATGGTTAGTAAAGACAAATCCAAAAGAGCACCACTAAAAACACTAGAGGTAAACAAACCTATGTGCGACAAAGGCAAGAGGAATATTATCGACAACGTGGAGGTAGAGCAAAGTTGCAAGTTCTGAGTAGACCCACTTGTGCATAAAGAAGCTTTGGTGATAGAGGGAACAACGTGATAGGAGGAATGCACAAAGGTAGAGAGAAAAATGGAGAATGGAGGAAAGGGAGAAGGAGTTGCATGAGTTGAAGGAGCAACTCTGGAAAGAAAGGAGTTGCATAGATATGAGAATGAAGCACATCATGAACATGTACAATAGAGGGTGCAACATGTACAGACAAACGAAACTGCACCCGTACAGGTAGTCAACTCATCCAAACAGCTGGCACCAACCAGGCAAGGTGAGCAGTCATAGGAAAAAGAATTTTGTGAAGAGATTGAACAAGCACTTGAGTAGATGGATACAGAGATGGAGCAACAATATTTAGAGCAAGACATCAAACTCATGCCTCACCACCAAGAGGTCGACCCACTGGCTTCACCAGATCCAGAAGCAGAGCAAATCCCAAGCGACCAAGGAGACACTGAAATTCTTAGAGACAATCCAGAGTGAGAGATGCACAACATCTCATTCGATGAGTCCCAACATAGAGTTGGGAAATCTCACAGAGTGTCGATTTTAGATGATCATACATCTCCTGCACAGTTTGAGGAATGAGTGATCATGTCTGATGTGCACAAGCATCCAGCAGGATTGGCCGATGGTACTATACCATATGCCGAAGCCACTAGATCGAGTGTTCGCCTCTTGATAACTAAGAACGAGTGAATGGATAAGGATTTACAGACAACAAAGTAGGGAGGAGAATTGGTTACAACATTCACCTGAGCAGAGTTGAAGAAGGAAATACTAGATGAAGTATTGTCCCTTGACAAATCCATGCAGGCGTTGTATTCCAATTTTGGTACCGTGCATAAGGAAGTTGTCCATCTCAATGACTGGTAGTAGCGATGTGCAAGGGGAGCACGTATATTTTCGAATGTGCATGTTGCTATTGATTACATGAAAACATGGACAATGAGATACAAGGGTGCGCCATTACACTTACCCAAGATGATGAAGCCCAAAGCGGTCGAGGTAAAGGCACACACTCGGAGTCAGATTTGGAACTATGAAGATCTCCCATAGCTCATCAATAGCTTGCAATTCCCATGCATGGTTGTTTAGGAGCATGGATGTTGTTGTGTGCACACATGCGATCCCATCTATTCAGACACTCACCCAGGAAAAGACAAAGGTACAGGTCTAACTAGAACTTGACTCGTACTTTGATGAGTTGATGTGCATAGACATCAACCCAGACTCAGTGATCAATGTAGACACCATGGATTAGTATTTCATAGGTCTGAATGCACTCAAGATAGTGATGCACATGTTATTTGATGAGTTGGACAGAGGAGCTCGAGAAGTGTACTTGGATGCTATGGAGGCAGGAGTTCGTTTCCTGAAAGATTTCACCACAAAGTACATAAACACCATCATAGACTACCAAGCTTGGAATTAGTTTTCTATTGTCGACCACCATGAAGATGTCGAAGAGATGGTCTTCCCACAATTATCCAAGTCAGAGTGATGTCTTGCATGGTGTTAACACTCAGGTTGTTCCCTATGACTCCCAAGGGAATAAGGCCAGGGTAACCACTAACCAATCTTTGGATTACAGCTTCTAGCCCAGCTGTAATCAGAGAGGGCTCTCTCTTTAAGGTTTGTCTCTGTTCCGTGGAGATATTAGGCTAGTTATTGAAGTAAGGGTTTTGGTTTATGTTTGGTTGGAAGGATGTCTTGCTGTATTTAAAGTGAGGATTTGCAGATAAAGTTAGTCCATTAGGAAATGGAGTCTGTGGCTATTGGTTTCTTGAAATCTTGAGTTTGAGCAGCTAGAGTTACAGGGCCATTTAGATACTTCATGAAACAAACTTGAAATTATGATGGTGTAATGTAAATAACCAGTGAAAAGTAATTAAGAATTTTCCACTAAGCTGGGGTGTGAGAAAGAGATATATTCCTCAGGAGCAAACTTGAATTCCTGAAACAATAATCATTGTGAAAGATATAGAGTGAAAGGGTAGCAGTTAAGAATTACACCTTTATTACTATAACCGAAGAAAAACATCCAGAATAGCTTAGATTGAGTTCAAGGTAATCTGTGATTAAATCCAGGAAATATTCTTTTTCCTTGCTATTAACTGTAAGACAAAGGAAACATGAAAGAGATATGAAAGATAACAAAACACATAACAAAGAGTTATAAGAAAAAACTTATTGTGCCATGAAATACACAGGAATCCTGTAACCTTCAGCTAAACACCACAAAGCATCAAGCAACACAGAGCTTTGGAAATTCCATCATCTTTTGTATTACTTCTCTGAGAGTTTACAGTAAAAGAACAATAGAATAGATATGAGCAATATCTGACATCCAACGTCCAACCCCTGCTAACTTATGCGAGGGATATAGAAGTCTCTCATACAAAATATCTCAGGCATTGAGTCATCTGAGAAATAAAATATCTTCATTAACTCATACAGAAATAGTAGATAAGAAGTTATTACAGCCTTTAATACAACATAAATGCTCTTTACTCCTGTCAGAAGATTTCGATCTTTGGATCTCACTGAGTCGGTTGAATGCTTTGTTATTACTGCTGAATGATGTGTCTGTCCAGCTCTGTCCTCCTGTGGCTTTTCGGCCTTGTCACTTGTAACTGTCAGTGCTGCTGTGGTGGCCGAATGATTGCGCTTAGTTGGCTCAGCCTCTTTCTGCATACAGGTTGATATATCCATATTTTCCCGTGCATGACAATTTGTATATTTTAAAAGGTAAAAGCATAATTACTGGCTTTGGTTTAGCAGTAATTGTATCAAACTATTCCAGACTTCTTGTGTAGGCAATTGATGCCTCAAAATTGACCCTATGAACTCATTTGCCTCTGTATATTTATAAAAATTGGGAGGCTCATCAAACAAGTGAGTAATTTCATTCATAATAAAGAATAAGCTCTCCACCCTGTTAAAAAGGGTCTGTCCTGATGCTGGCCCTGTTTCTACTGATGTGCTGGCTGTTTCTGCAATCTGATTAGCAGCAAAGGTGTTGACCCTCTTGGCATATTTTTCATGTGAAAGTAGCCTTCCTGAGGGCTCCATCAAGCTAGGAAGGCCTCTGTTTTGTAATGCCATGAACTTGTCCTGGAATTTATTGATGTCTGTCGGCATATCCTAGCTTCTTCTTTCTAAGGTCTGTACCAGGTTTCTTAGTGTCAGGACCCTTTTGACCATTGAAATGGTCTCAGTCCTGTTGGCAATTCCCCTTTGGATCAGCTGAGAGCTTGTCCTATAGTTAAGCACATTTATCATTCTGGTGGCAACCTCAGGCATGCTGCCTAGAGATGCCCTTGCCCTTTGGATTTCCCTGTGTGCTTTTCCAATGAGCCCCATTTACTCATGAATGGCCTCAATGTATTCCCACTGGTCTGTGATGGACTGGCCAATATTGGCCCATAGGATTCTCTTGAGCTCAGCTGTTACCTTGTCCAGTGTGAGCTCCTTTTCTAGCTCATTTATTCTCTTTTTGAGAGCCTTTACCTCTCTTTCTCTCTCAGCCACATTTTACTTGGATTTATCATATTTCTCATTGATCTTAGCCAGAGTTTCTTTGGCCTGATTCAACTCTGACATTTGGGCCTCCAAGGCTTGAATCTCATTTCTTAGCTTCTGCATGTCAAGGCTTTCAGCCTCCTTTGTTGTTGGTGCTGAGGTGGCGGGTGCAGCTTGTTGTGTCTGTGACTAGGAGGGGCAGTGGTTTGAGGAGCTTCCTCCAGATTAATTGTTTTTGGAGGAGGTTGTGAAGTTTGTCCTACCTCCTTTTGCTGCAATGCTGCCTGAAGGGCAACCTCTGATTCCTCCAGCTTCTCTTGTCTCTGGATGAGCTGTTTGTATAGTGTTACCAGCATAGCTGCTGCATCCTTGTCTTGTCTAAGCTGGGCAACTTCTTCAGTTTGAGGATGAAGAGTTGCTGGGATTTTAATCATCTTCTTTAATGCTGCCATATCAACATCCCTTAGCTTCAGCAGCTCCTGCACCGCTTTGACATCCTTAGGATCATGCCCAAGCTCTATTATGATGTCCTCTAAAGCTTTGATCCTGTTGTCCTTTGCTTGAGAGGATGCCCTTTCCAACTCAAGTTGTGCAGTGGTATTATTTAGGCTATTTTGTAGCCTGTAGTTCACCAATGTCTTGTCTGCCAAGGAATCATACACCATCTCACCCATTTGTTTGTGTAATTCAATCTGATCCATTGGGTGGATGTCCTTGGCTAGGACCTCAAGGTTGGTCCTGATATAATCGGCAGCAGACTGTGGTTGCTGCACGGCTGGTGTGAAATGGCTCATGATCATTTTGCCCTCATGTACATCATAGGCAGACATGAGTCTTTGCTGGTTAGTGGGAGCCATTTTCAACAAATGATTATACAATTGCAGCCTTATAGGTTCATTTCTCTTTTTAATATCCTTGAACTGCTGCTTGATGCTCTTTTCACCTTCCCTCTGTTGGCTTGAGGAGCTAACTTCTCCTCCTGCTGCCCTCTCTTGTTCCTGCTGGAAGGAACTTGCTGAGGCCTCCATGCTGGGCAGGCCCATACCCGAAGTTTGCCCTATTGGCATTTCTTCTTCCGAAAAAGGGTTCAACCTTTGCCTCTTCTCCCCTTGAGTTGTTGAGGTAGTGAGGGGAGTCTCTCTGTCCCTTTTCCTGCTTATGTCCTCTCTTTGTGGGGTTTGGAGGACTGAAGTATCAATTCTTGATTCTTGCCTAGGAGGCACCATTTGTGCTGGCTGCTGCTCTGTGACCATTGGGGCCTCTGCTGTTTGTTCTTTTTGCCCTGGCTTCTCCTTTTCTGGCTGATGTTCCTGTTGTTGTTCCTGAACCTGTGCTTGTTGTACCTGTTCTTGCTCCATCTCTTTTTCCTTGCCTTTTCTGGGAGCTTGATTTGTGGTTTTGACTTCCTCCTGATGTGCTGTGGAGGATGAGGTAGCTGCTCCTACTTGAGGGCTTGGAAGAGAGAATACCTGTGCAGGAAGTTCCAAGTCAGCCATTTTAAGAAGATTTCTTCTTGCTCTCTCATTTAGTTCTTCTTGTGTAATAGGTTCCTTTAGTGTGCCTCTCTTCCATTTTGATTGATTTGCATATCGTTCAATGTCAGGCAACCTTACATGGTCATAACTAGAGAGCCTATATTTGACCCTTCTTAATGATATGGAGTGATTGGGGTCATAAGGTTTCCAGAGGAAACTGGTCTTTAGGCCAAGGCATTCTAGCATTCTGTCAACTTCTTTCCAGCCTTCCTCCCTTTTGTTCAAAACCAAGTGGCCCAATTGGTTTCTCACTTTCAGCTGTGCCTTCTTGCCTTTGCCTGAAAAGTGCTTTACATCAGCATTCCCAAATTACCTGAAGTATTCAAGGGCAAACAATCGCATGGGCACATACTTGGGCAGTCTGTATGGGGGCAACTCACAACCATATATTCTGATAACGGTGTGGTTTTGGTAAAAATACCAATCCCCAATGCTTTACACCTTGGACAATTGAAGGATCCTCTGCATCTCATCTGTTAGTCTTGGAGGAGGTGAGCTCATGAACATAGACATGGATGGGTGGATGAAAAGGTCTATAAACTCACAGTAAGTGTATGGAGAATAGGCTCTGCAGTGAAACACTGAGCTCCAGTACACTACTGACCTTGGATTATCTTGTGCATCCACTCTTTTCAAAATAAAGGAAAATTTCTCATGTTGATAGTATAAAATTAGGTGGTAGATGTAGGAGGTGCATCTGAACACCTTTTACCTTGATAGGTTCATAAACTGCTCATGCATTTTGTCTGATATGTAGGTGGCATAGTCATAGCAGATTGGAGCTTTGCCAGGGGAAAACATGAGCATCATCACCAGTACAGTTTCATTAATATACTCAATTGATTTATAACCCAGGATGGGACTGATCATGTCTGCAAGGTCTCTGCCCAATTGGTTGAGGTAACCAGCAAAAATAGGAGGGTATTGTACAGTATCAGAGTTAATAAATAGTTGGTTCAGCTTTGTGATCTGAGCATCTGTCAACATTTTAGCTCCTTGGTTTATCAGATCCAGCAGAGACAGGGGACCAATTTCTTCTTAGTCTTGAATTGCATCATCTCTCTGATGGCCTCAGGGGTGATGTAGAACACAATTGAGCCTGAAGGGTCAAGCACAGCTCTTTGAGTGGGATCATAACATACAACACATAGGTGAATTAGGTCAGGGAATTGGTTGACCTGAGGAAGCTTGAAGATTGGGAGGAAGGAATCCCAAATGCCCATTATATCTGTTCCATCTACATGTTTGGCCTTTAGTTCATTTAGCAGGTGGAGGTGGAACTTGCTGTGTGTTAGGGAGTCCTCTGAGATTTGATAATCCAAGTCTGCTAGATGGTGCCACTCCAATTCTCTCTGAGGGGCATTCAAAGGGGCAATATTGAGGTCCACAGGTGCTACTGGAGTCTCCATGGTTACTTAAGAACTCTGTTTTGTATGTAAATTGGTGTTACTTGGCTGGGTAACAGAAAAGAGTATTGCTTGGACGAAGAGGTGAATTGAGAAATAGAGGACGATAGGGTGAACTTGCAGCAATTGGAATACTGCACACAGTCACTTGAGAAGGCAAATACTTGTCTTTAACAGACCTTTCACAATAATTAGGTGTAAGTTTCGGGTTTCCTGTTCACGACTGCGTGAACGGGATGCGGGTTTTAGTGAAAGTTTTGTTAAACAGGCTCAGCTAGTGAATTTCGACCGTTCAATTTCCAATGGGAACTGGGTGCAGGGATTTTTCGGTGAATTATGCGTTTTTCAGTGTCTTAAGTGAATTTTCAGCTATTGCAGACAAAACCAGGCGCAGAGAATATTTGCAGGGATAAGTACCTGGTAGATTTGATGGTCCGGGTCACAAATGCAGGTGGGTAGGCGTGCCGAAGGTCTCCAGGTCGAATTCAGTTGGTTGGTGCAAATTTGGACGTAAAATTCATGTAGAAGGCGCAACAGCAGTTTTTGCAAAAAGTGCAAAAAACGCGAAAAATTGGCAAAAATATGGATTTTGGGATATTCGCGGCTTTTTCGGATGATGTCAGCATGACATCATTGGGTGGGTCAGGGTTGGATGATGTCATCAGGTGACGTGGCGGCTTATGAGTGGTCCACGGGGGTGGTGAGGTGGCGGACAGGTGGAGCAATGGTGGACGGGGGCGCGGATGTGGTGATGACGCAGGCAGTGACGTGGCGATGATGCTGGCAGGCGGATTGGCGGAAAACCGGAAACCACAGTGGTATCATATCGCACCGCTTATGATATGGAAGGGAATCTGTCAGAGGGGGCTCCGATACGCTGTGGGGGCGACGCGTGGCCGAGGCCTGACGTCAGCCTCTGATAGATATCGGACGATATCTTTCGGACGTCGGGGCCGGTCCGATATCCATGTCAACCGTTGGATGAAAAGCGCCCGATCGGACGGTCGACGGGCCGATAAGTTGTTCGGATGATATGGCGTCGGGCGGGCATTTAAAAATTATTTTTCACGGGATTTGTGCCCAGCGGGACCCTTAGAAATATTTTTGAATTTCATGGTTTTCTAATGTTTTTTTATAAAGGCGCGCATATCACAAAAACTTAGGAAAAGTGGGTTTTTTCATGAAATTTCTTTGTAAAATTGCGTGCGGCTTAACAAACTTAGGATAAGTGGGATTTTGATGTAATTTTGTATAAACACGCACATAGGCCCCAAACTTAGGGTAAGGCAGAAATGTTGGTTTTCAAGTTATTTTTGCCCTTAGAGCGGGTTTAAGGGTGCAAATGGGTTTTTTCCAAGGTTTCTTAGGCAAAATGAAAGGTTGAATGGGTAAATGAATTATGAGGGAGATAAAGAGGTAAGGTTTGGGTTCTTAAACTAACCAGATGTCAATTTAATTCCCTGGTAGTGAATCATATGGCTATAATGCCAAGGGGGGGGATATTTATAGGATGTTTGGGGTTTATACACCATGGTGTTATAATAGTAGGGAAAGTGTGACATAGGGAGTTAGATAATAGAAGTTAAGGGTTAATATGGAGGGAGAGGGTGAATGAGGAGTGATATCACTAAGTTTATTTGAAAACAACTTAGCTTAGGTAGTAGATCAAATGAAAAGAATTTTGCACAAGAAATGTGGCTCTTAAAGGAAACAAGGACCAACATAAAACCTTGAATTCTTTCATAACCACAATTGGTGAAGGGATGTTAGTAATGAGTGAAAAATAAGGAAAAAAAAAGGAAGTTAGACATGCTCCATTGTGTTGCTTTCCTTGTATTGACCAGCAAGATTCAGTTTGAAAGGAACACCACTTCTGCAACCCCATCTACCTTCCCAACTATTTTGCCTAGCATTTTTTGTTTCTTCTTGGAGGGTGCACTTGGACTTGCAGACCCTTTTATGTGCCTTTTCTTTTCCATTGGCTTTTTCCTTTGATTTCCTATCTAGTACTACCCTTATTTCTTCCAAGGCCCCAGATTAAGCAGTTGGGAACCTTAGTTTCTCTGCCTAGCTACTGATATGCCAAGATTAAACAGTTTGGACAGATTTCTTTCTCTATTCTACAACAAAAAAAAATTGAAACATGGCATGATCCAGAATAGACTGTTGGACCATCCATCAAAATTTAATAGATATGCAGACATGTACACACCTTGCCTTTTCTTGAAAATATGGGATCTTTGTACCAGCAAAGTAGAGCATATTTGGCATTTGAATTTGCCAATCATGAAATATGAAACCTATTGGTATAGGTATCCAATAGCTGGGATTTTGTTTAGCAATTTGTTAAATCTGGAGTTGAAATATTTGATCTTTTCATCTATATTAGCTTTTAAATTAGAAATATTATTGATCAAGGATGCTACAATTCTATCATGACCAAATTTTACAAGAAATACTTCTTGAAAAGTATCCCAGTCTCTAATTGAACCTATTGGAAGGGAAAAATACCAAGATCCAGCAGATCCTTGGAAGGTATAAGGAAACAATCTGATTACAACATCTTCATGTGCAACCCCATTGAGATTCATGGCTAAAATAAACGTGTTTAGATGTTCTTCGGCCATGAGAGCATCATCAGGATTATACTTAGGTAGCCATTTTTCTAGATTTTCTGGGAGCTCATTTGGATTTGCAACAAGGACAACACTAGGATTCGTCCAAGGTTGAGCAGGTTGATTGGCCATAACTTGAGTTAAGGGTTGAGAAAATGGGAAGGTCAGTCCATAAGTAGGTATATATGGAGAAGAACTTACTACTGGGTTAGTACCGATAATTGTAGTACTAACTGGGGAAGTGGATATTTGAGAGGTAGTGGATTGAGTAGAAGTGGATGAAGTAATAGATAGGTGGAAAGGTGAAGTGATCTCGCTAGTATCTGATTCAGATACTGATGAAGTGACTTTCCTACATCGTTGAGGGATAGGGAACTTAAAAGGAGTGACCCCAAGTTTCTCACTTTGCAGTCTAGACAATACACCAGTTTGTTGTAATAAGGAGGTAACTCTTTCTTCAGATAATTCGGGTCTCTCTGGCTTCTCAGTAGAAATGGATATCTATTCCAGTTTCTGTATCAAGGAATTAACTTCGGGAGATTCATGAATATAATCTAGAGATGGTGGTTTCCTTACTACTTCAGGAGATGAGGGAGATGTTTCTACAACTTCATATTCCTAGTCAAGGGATTCTAAACAAGATCTAGAAGGTATAGAAGTGGTGGAGGGGTTTTGACTCTTGTGAATGCTTTCTGAATGACCTTTAGGTTTATATGTCATTCACAGCTGAAGGCCCTCCTTCTAGTACTAAAATGTTGCGGCTTCAAAATTCTGCTGCCGAAACATGGAGGATAACCACCCAGTCTGGACCTTAAGACAACTACTTTTCTGTTTGAAGTGGTCGCTCCGACTGGGGATAATGGGACTAGTTTCCCAATTGTTAGGATATTCTGACACATAGGAAATAATTAAGTATAACTTGGTCTAGTGTAGAGTTAGGTAAAGTGTGTTTCTTTACTATGTACTTTTGTAACTTACAATCTGACGGTCACGATATGTAGTGATCCGATGGTTCATTCTCTCCTCGGCCGACACTTGATCCATGGCTTAACACCTGATTGGTCCATGATCTATATTTAAAGAGCATGGAGGGTCATTTGTAGGTTAACTGTTCATGAGAGAATCTTATGTAAAATTTCATTCTTTT
>APFE031315175.1:28614-50194 GCA_000404065.3 Pinus taeda | reverse complement strand
TAGAAAAAATATTATATTTAAAAAATTAATATTTTATTTAAGGGTTAAAAATAGCATCTTATCATAGATTAATTTCAAGATTATTTTTATTGTTAATTAAAAATTATTAGAATAAACCTAATAGCATAAATTAAGTGCAACTAAAATACCTCAAATCTTAACAACCATACCTTAAAGAATAAAGGCCACAGGATACAGGAAACAAGAGGAATTTACTTAAAAGACAACAAGATCAAGTTAAACCTAGGGAGGGCAAGAAAGGAAGAAAACAATTAGGAGGAGAGGGCTGGGACCCAACAACTACTGATCTTCCAGCCATCCTCTCTATTGAGATTGATCAGCCTTTTTCAATCTCAAGGGCTTCCCTAAATTTCTGGTGATGGAAACGCAAAACTTTAGCAATAACACTAGCCTCCTCGATACAAACATGATGACTAGTTTTCTCCACATGTTATGCTAAAGCAGAAGACTTGGTTCTCCTATGCTTAAGGTCAGCTACGTGCTCACTAATCCTTTGATTAATGGAGTGACCCGTCTCACCAATGTAGGCGGTCCCACATGAACAAGGAATAATATAAACCCCTTTCATGTCCTTCGAGTTGATAGGATCCTTCATAGATTTGAGGGACTTACGAATGGTGTTAAGGGGTCTAAAGGACCAGGGGACATTATGTTCCGTAAGAATCCTCGTAATTAAATCAGTGGTCCCCTAAAAAAATGGAAGATGGGCACCTGGATCCGTTCCTTCGGTTCTTTTTTAGTTAACGAATTCTTGGCCTCTTTGACGAAAGCCTTTTGTCCCAGGTATCTACTATAACAATTTTCAACAAAGACACTAAGGAGATGGGATTTCTCCTCCTCGAAGCTCTTTTCATTAGAGATCCTTAAGGCACGATGAACCACACTGGTTGGTTCGAAACACGTCGACAAATGAAATATCATGTGATTTAGTGTAGGGATGTTGCCTATTATCAATAAATAAATTTTCAATCTCAATAAAGAGTGGAGGCCTTAGCAAGGAGATACATAGACCAAACCTCACCTCAAATTCAGGAAGAAATAGCTAAGACCAAGTGTGACATGACTTTGGAGCAGGAATGTCTATCAGATGAGATTACAAATGACTTTGAAGAATGGATACTAGATGTCAAACACAACAAGGGAATATTCAATTATTATGTGCATACTATTGACATCTAATAGCATATGAAATTGTTACTTCGGAGAGTTATCCTCAACAAAAATGAAGCTTGTTAGGATATCTTGATGATGCTAGATGAGCTGTAGCTAATGGGTCAAGGTTTGGATGGAAATCTACAAAGGATTGAATGTCCCCTACGCCTCCATATGGGTCCAAAGTACTCACTAGGAATCAACAAAGAGCCCATCGTCATAAAAAAATGAGAGTCTCCTAAGGCATGTTGATGCATTTTGTTTACTCTACGATTGGTTACTTTTATGTTAATTTATTCAATTATTTGGATATGTTATTTTTGGAAAACTTGACACTAATGGATTTTCTGCAATATTTTTGTCTTTAATAAACAATAAGAATTTTTGGATGCTTATAAATCTTTGGTTCTACCATTGGTATTGTTTCCACAATAGTTTTAACACTCCCTCCCACCCCTTTGGGATTAATCACAGCTGGTTGAGAAGTGTTACTTTCAATTAACCCAACCACCATGGTCTTGTCATGGAAATGGGATTACAAAATTTCTCCTCCCCTAAAGTTAGAGGAGTTAACGTTTAATAAATACATCACATTCAACATGTCAATATATTTTTGATGATATAATTTTTACTCGGATTTGACTCTTGGATCAAAAGATATGCCCATTTGAAGTTTGGGCCACACAACTCTTGTCACATTAGCAAGGATCCGCCACATGGAAACCAGGTTCTTGCATGGGCCTTCCACATTCACCATCACCAATGTGGTCCCTCCATGTTATCGTGCCATAACGCCTTCACACCATCATTCTTTACCTCCTGGGCACACTCTACACCCAAACTCTTGCAGCACAATTTCAATATTCACACCAAGTGATGAGATTATTTCTTGTCCCATGCCTTCTATCAGTCTACGAATTTATCTCTTTAATGCACCCAAATCCAACCTCCATGATACGATATCAATCTTGACGTTGAGTAATGGAGAGAATAATTGTTACACACATTCCATCTCTTTCACGGGTTTTGTTATCTCCACGACCCATTATGAACCGGGACCATCGACTCTCCTCCGTAGACCTGTGGTCAGTGATGACGTCAGTCTACCGTCAGGTAGTCTTATGGAATTCCTCAGATGGTGCAACCTCAACTTATGTCCTAGGTCCCATCAAGGTCATATACTTCCGTGTAAATGTTGATCTCCTGTTTAGTGATAGAGAGGAATCCTAGTCGTGCCCTCTATCTAGCACCAATATTCCCAATGTAGAAGACTTGCTTGTCACACCTCCACAACATGATGAAATTATTGACGATAAGAGACATAAATCTTCCCACCTTGTGACCTCTATCAATCACGCCCCTTTCCAAGAGCAACAACTCTTTGATTTCAAGCCTTTGTGATCCATCTTGTTCTTGAGATTGTTCTTCCAGATTAATCGCATAATCAATTTTTTATTGCTCGATGTTCAAACCAATTACTCTGGTTCATCCTCAGGATAAAGATGAAAAATTTGATCTATCCACATGTTTAAATAACTGAGATGCATCATGTTCTAGATATACACTGGAGAAAATCAAATGAAAAAATAATATTTAGTATTAAATTAAAATATGAATGTTAGGTTATATAGTATTTGGTCCCCTTTTAATAGGAAATTAATGGTTCTATTTTATAAGAGAATATTTAATAATTAATGCTTAGTTATAGCGATAAATAAAAAATAAAATTGATTGTTATGGAATACAAAATTAAAATATTATGAAAAAATATGAGAACACTTTTTTAATGTATCTTCAATTTTTATCAATGCAGGTCTTCTCAAAAGTATGCATAATGGGTACTTGTTGGATATGGAAATTAATTGTATATCCAATGAGTGTCTACACTTCAAATTTGAGGAAACCTATAAGGAGATAAGCTAAAAATACAATTAAAAAGTAGTTTTATTCTTTTCCTTCGAAAGTTCATAACTCTTATTTTATTATTTTAACTATTATTTTATTATTTTTCCTTAGGAAGCCACTTTTAGGTTGAAATTTCCTCTAATGTTCTGTTCCTTGCCTCTCCATTGAAAGACTTGTTTCACACTAGTCAAAACATGTAAAGGAGATACAATAAATGAGAAGTTAGAAATAAATTTTCTCCAGTATTGGGTTACTCCTAATAGACTTCTAACTTCCCTTGTTGATGCAGGCTTAGGTCAGTGCATAATCAATTCAACTTTAGAGGTATATATTTTCATTTCACCACTCCCTATGATGTAACCCAAGTATACTAATAATGTCTTTCCAAATTCACACTTTGACAATTTCAGAAATAACTTCCCCTTTTTCAAATTATCAAATACGTGTCTAACATTATTGACATGTTCATCCCAAGTTTTTCTAACTATAAGAACATCATCTAACTAGAAAATCACAAAGTCATTAATGAATGGTAAAAAAAAACTCATTCATCACACACATAAAATTTGTCGAGGAATTGTAAATCCCAAAAGGCATCATTAACATTCAAACAAACCTTATTTTTTTTTTTAATGTAGTTTTCCAAACATTACCTTATGCAATCTAAATTTGATGATGACCACTTCCCATGTCTAAATTAGTAAAGTAAACTTCATATTTTAATTGATTCAACAAATCATCAATATGAGGAAGAGGATATTGATTATTTATCATGATATTATTTAGCGCATGAAAGTCACACACGTTTTCCAAGTACCATCCTTCTTTGTTACCATCACAATAGGAGATCCACATGGAGAGGAACTAGGCCTGATGACTCCCTTTTCAAGTAATACTTGAATTTTGTTTTTGATCTCTACATTCTCAATCATGGACATCCTATACATACCAACATTAGGAAGAGGGAAACTTTCTTGTAGTTGAACCTCACGTTGACTTTCCCTCTTATGAGGCAATCCTTCAAGTTCCTAGATAATCTCATCAGAGTTAGAAGTGAGTTTAACTAATTCATTCTTATGAGAAGGATCACAACCTTAATATCATCAAATTTTTTGATGTCATTTTCTTTTGCAACTCGAAGTACAAAAATTTTGGTATAATTTATGAGCCTCTTCATTTTCCATGCACTAACAAGTGATAAGCTAGTCTTCATGTTGTGTGCTCTTACAATATACTCAACCCCATCTTTGGCGAGGTGATATTTGTTCTTCTCCCTGAATAATATTGCTTTCCTTTCATAAAATTAAGGGTTCCCAATACAATTTCAAAAATATAAAGAACAACCACGTCTAATTAAACCTCATCAACAAATTTTGAAGTGATAGAAAATATAAGTTTACATTGCTTCATTACTTGTATCTTTGCGTTATCACATACCCAACCAAGAGGATAAGGTTTCTTGTCAGGTGTTGTTTCCAATCCCATTTTTTTGAAAATTTCTGCAGATATTAAATTCACTTGGGAACCCATATAAAAAAGTGTATCAATTTTTGTATGCTTAATACACCCTTATGTGAAAAATTTCACTTCTTCCACTTTTAGTATTAGGAGATGGAATAGAAGAACCAAAACTAGCTTGAGTAGATGTTTTACCTTGCATTCCTAGAACTGTGACTTGAGTTTCACCCCTTGAATTAGATCCCAAATCTTGTTGCATTGTTGCAACTATATTTTGCTTTCCTTTGCCTCCAAACCTCTTAGGCCTCAATTCAAGATGTGGCTTCCAATAGTCAACATCATCATGCCCTTCCTTTTTACAATGAAAGCATATAGGTTTTGCATCTTATTTCTTCATTGTAACATCCTTCTTTCCTTTCCCTTTTCCTTTGAATTTTCCTTCGAAGAAATTGGATGGTCTCTTCCTCGTGAAATCACTCTGCACATTATTTCCCCTAGATTCAAGATGAGTAGCTTGAATACATATTTCATCCAAATTAGAAGGATTAAATAACATAATAGGATGGAAAAGGTAACTATGCAACGAACCAAATAATTTAAAAGTTTTTTTGGAGATTATAATGGAATATTTAAAGCTAATGCTTTCTTCCTAAATTCTTTAGTAAATACTTGCACATTTTGTCCTTTTATTTGTCTCAAATTTTTCCATTCCATATGTTGGGTCCTTTGTTTTGGGGGACAAAGTTTTTGACACATTTTGACCAAGTCTGACCAAAGGGAAGTTGTGGAGGAAACAACCGAAGGAAAGAGAAAAACTCTATCAAGATTAGACACTGAAGTTTGCAAGCGGAAAATATGGGGGCATGCAAACATAGCTGAGTTGCAAATGTTTCCAACAAGAGATGGAGTAGTCATAACCGAGCTACAAAAGCAACCAAGGAGGAAAGTGAATGACATTCAAGGAAGAGATTGGTTTTTTAGGTGAGCAGAGTTTATAAAATTCAAAGGAAAAGACAAAAAATTGGAGAGGAAAGTTCATATGTCGAGATGTTGTCGTTGAGTCTATTGGAGTTGGCCTTGTTCTGTGTTCATCTAATTTTGAGCTACTTTGTATGCTTATTATTTTGTTCCTATGTGATGAGCCATAACGCCAAGATGTAATGATGTTTTATGTTTAATGGGAATAATTGCAAGATTTCTCTATGATTCTGAATGTCTTACTTTGCATGGGCCTCTTTAAAAATTTTCTTATGAATGAATTTGGATGTCTTTTGTCTCTTTGGATGCTTTGCAAGTTACCCTTTGCAATGTTTATATGGAAGATGCTATGATTTCTAGAGTACATGTGAATGATAATATTTGCACAACTCTCCTTGACGCATGATCCTAATCCCTATCCAAGTAAGATCTCGACAAGCCTTGGGTGAGACACCTTACTTTTCTCGAGTAAGGTGAAAATGTCAGTGTTACACTAGACTACAATAGATTCTTTGTTGGCCCTTATCTCTGAACCCAGGGTCTCTATCTTTTACAATTTTTCACCAACAAATGGTTCTATTGTTGAGACTTGAAATTTGTTAAAGGGATCTGGAACATGGTGTCAAGGAGGTTTAAGAAGGATCTTTAGGATTGGTGACATGATAAAGTAGAGTGGTTTATTTCTCAGTAATTGCAACTATGTCGCAAAAGTATGAAGTGAGTGAAGGAAGAAGTTTTGTACGTGGAGCCTACAAGTGATTAGTACGAGATATTCTGGTGTAAGTTCCAAGAGGATCTTTACAATTGGTTGCAAAGTTTGCAGAAAAAAGAAAATAATTGTAGTCAAAGTAGATATCCCTAACCTTTGACCCAGGCTAACCTAGTCGAGTTACACTGGCTCGATACATACCTAACTTGGGTTGTTTATTTTTAGGTACAAGCTACTTTAGAGTGCTACATTATTGAGTTTGTTGCAGAAGACCATATGTCCTTTTCCAAGGTTGAGGTCATGTTCAATTCAGGGTTGCGGGGAAGACTTCTGAAATATATTTTGTTGTGCGTTAAACTTTTAATGGTGGAAGAGAAACTACTTCTGGTTTAGGGCTATTCCATGGATGCTTAAAGCCCTGGTATTGTGGAAGGGGCATAGGTGGAGGAATATTTCCTAGCTGTGAGCTATGAAAATTATAGAGAGATGGACGCAAATGACTTTCGGAAGGCTAGATATCTAAGGGAACAAAGGAGGGTGTAGATAGTTGAAGAATGAAAAGAGAAGGATTTGGAGGATATCCATAGACAAAAAAGGTATTTGCACCAAGTAGGAGTGGTGTTGAGTATCCCGGAAGTGCAAGAAGGAGGAGTAAGCTGGCTAGAGTTGCAGAATGAAGGTGATAGTGATAAAGTGATGCTTGTCACAATAGGAGAGGTTGGGACCGCTACAAAGACGTGAGTCAAAATAAACAGTAGAGATTTCCTCCTGCCAGGAGAGATGGAGACACTAGATGGATTGTTCCCTACTGTCCAAAGGTACAACCCAGAGGATGACATGAACTTCACTATGTGGAGGTTATTTTTTGAAGATGATGAATCTCCCAAGAATAGTAACTCGGTGCCTAGCAATTCAGTTAGCACTTCCCTTGACCTTCCCCTAGTACTTTGTCAAAACCCTGTTCAATTTCTCTCTAAGATAGTTAAAATTATAAAGGTTCAAATGTACATAATACCTACAAGACTAGTACCTATGGTAGTAGAAATAGTAGCTATAATTTGGGTCTGTAAGGTTCATCAACTTAGTTCACAAGGGTTAATACTGGTCTCACTCGTTCACCCATATATGGCTTGCAACATGGCATGACCTTTTATTGGGTATCCTAAGTTCTTTAGGAAAGGGAATGAGGATTTCAAAAAACATTGGTACTTATGTGAGGCTATCTGGAGGGCTCGTCAAACTCAGGATGCCACTAAACTAATTGAATTTTAGACCAGTCTCTGAGAAAGAGCACTAGGGTGGTTCATCAAGTGGTCCTCCCTGTAACAAAATCTGACAATAGATAAAGTTCAATGAGAATTCATTAAATAATTCAAACTACCATAGGATAACCAATAGGGTTTATCTGAGCTATGGGAAATCAAGAAGAAAGAGGGAGAAAGCATGTGGGAAATGATGCAAAGGTTTAAGGATGTCATTGGAAATATAAGTTACCCCATTGATCCCAATCTCCATTGGGGTTGATTCATCAAAGAACTATTACCACTCACCCACACATCATTGAATTAACAAAAGATTGACACCCTACAAGATGTGCTTAAACAAGAAACAAAGATCAATGCTATGGGAGGATATCCACATGAACATTGAGGAGGATTGATTTCCAATGATCCTACTGTCATAGGGTTGCAACAGAGAAGCTGAGGGACATGCACCCGTTGCGACCTACGTGACCTCACATTTGGTGTACCAACTGCCACATCGAAGGTAACCATGCCACAGAGTGCCCAAGAATGAAAGGGTTGAGAACTCCCTCCATATCAGAGGGGCACTCTACATACTTACCCAACAACAAAGTTGTGCAGGTTCATATGCAAGGCTTATATCCAAGTCGCATGCAAATTCATGCCTTCCCCAACCAACCGGGTGCATCATCGAATGAACACTATGAAATTTGTCGAACATATGGGCATCTTCCATGCCTCTACCCAATCTTACAAAAATATTTGAATGTCCCAAACAATATTTTATGTGAATTGTATGGCTTGTTGACTCACCACATTGATTAATGTAGGGAATTAGATGCTCTAGACGATAGGTTGGATGATTCTGCCTTTAGGATTAATGAAGCTCCTCGAGGGCGAGGAGATGGAGGAACAAGGGGGTTGGGGGGGTAGAATAAGAGGCATAGGTCTAATTCGTTGCTATAATTGCGATCATGAGGGGCATGTTGCAAGAAACTTCTAGTGGAAGACCCTATTGCTCATAGTGTAGAGTCAACATGCACACAAAAGAGGATTTCCTAGAACTAATCGCTAGATGGGAGGAGTGAAACCAATAGAGGGGAGAAAATTTGGTTAATTCATAATCGAGGGAACCCGAACTAGATTTGATGTTAAACATTAACATAGTCACCTGGGAGGGGGGGGGCAAAAGATTGGAGCTGACTCTTGGGCCATTGAACATTCAAGGATTATAAAGCCCACCTCGCCAAAGTGTTCTTATGATTCCAACTAAAAGAAGCAATACTATAAAGTAGCCTCAGAGATATTCAACTAGGTGGTTCCAACTGATGGTACCCAAGGAGATAAACCAAAAATTTTGAAGGCTAGAAGCCCAAAACTACTGTTGTCACTCACTGCTTTGCAAATGATCAGTTGTCCAGGATGCATAAGAGTAGTGAAGTTGAAGCCATTTCCCGAGTCACATAAATTATTAGAGCTTGATTATACCCTCTCCATTGCATATTTCCCCAAATGAGATTTCCAATGGTATATAGAAGTCCAAAATTGGACCTATTGCTCAGAAGATATGACATGTGGAAGATCATGAGTCTTATTACATTGAAGTGAAGGAAAACATCTTATTAGAGGACTCCGAGCATAGCAAGTTGAGAATATTGAACATCCCACAGTATCGCATCCTGCATGACCCCTGTTGTTCCTTATGGACCATCGTTAAGGAATTGTGGGGGGGAAGCACGCCAATAGCGTTAAAGCACCGAGTAAGGGCAAAGGCCGATTTACAGTAAAAATCATTGAAAAAGCAAGGGCAGACGGACACCATTTCTCTCTCCTCCGGGGGGGCCATGTGGCACACTTCTTGCAGTCCCACACCCCACAGTCCTGCAGCTTCACACTACCCACAGTCACGCACCCCACATATCGGCGAGGTCCCGAGGCACATACTTAAGGTTATTGACGTTCAAAGTGTCGAATGTCAATATCACATTTCGGAGTCCCGCAGGTCCGGCATCCCATAGTCCTGTAGTCCCATAACCTCGTAGTCTTGTAGTCCTGCAACTCCATAGTATTGCAGTCCCATAGCTCCGTAGTCACAACAAACTCCAAAAGCTTGCGGGGGGCCGATCTTGGGATATAGTTTGAAATTGCTGGGGAGGGCCAAAAAACACTAACAAAGAAAAGCATGGAGAAACCAAGGCTGGGTCGCGCCCTTCTCTCTCCTCCACATGGTGGTACAGTAAATCCTGCATCTCACAATCCCACAATATTTGTGGATAGGCGAGGTTTTCATTCCAAGACCATGCAGGGACTGATTCTACAATACAGTGTAAAATTTTCGAGGAGGGACGAAATTCATTAACAAAGGAAATTCACACGAAAATAAGGCTAGCGGGCCTTTTTCTCTCTCCTCCAGGGGGCCACGTGGAGGCATACAATTGGTCCTCAGAGTTAACATGGAAGCTGATGTCATTAATGACGTGGCAGTACATATGCTTAGGTGGCAGTACAGATGACACGTGGAAGTATGGATGTTGACGTGGAAGATGACAAGTGTCACTCAGTTTCAGCATTTTCAGGGGTTCCATGGGGCCATTTCTAGGTGACACATGTCACCATTCACATGGTGACACATGGAGGTGATAACATCACCTTGTAGATCGGCGATCACCGCTGTTAAGGGGAAAGGCTAAAGGTAAAATGCTATCAAATGTCATGATGCAGGATTCTGATTGCGATAAAGAAGAGGACCCTAGATGCAATGTTTCATAGGCCATATTTCATAAAGTTTTCGTGTCCAAGATATCAACCTATCCGGTGTAAGGGGCCATCAACAACGATTCAAGTTCTAAAAGGAAAAGGGCCCCCACATAGCTTTTTGAAATCCTTAGCGCCTGAAGGGATAAGCTCTTGGTTCCAACCGCCAATCCTATGAGGAAAATTATGAAAGGTGCTATAATAAAGGGGGCCCAAGGAGAAATCATAGCTCACCTGTGTCATATCATTTTAGTGTTAAAGGCCCGCACTCAACCGATTGTTCGCTATAGCATGAAACAATTCTCCAGGTGTATTAGAGCACCGAAAAGGATTGCGCAGAACTTTAAAGGTCATATGGGTCAGTAGTTGGGGTGTTTAATGGAGGGACAATGCATTCAAAATAGGTGCGGGTGCATTCATGAGAAAACCATTCTGCAATACACATCCAGAGTCGATGCCGAAAGCAGCTGTAACACTACATAAAGAAGATTGAGCATTCAAAAACAGGAAGATCCGGCCACCAATTGTATTCAACATGACTTTAAATGCAGAAATGACAAGAGTTAGCTAAGCAACATAGGGGACCATACCATGAACTATATGCAGCCTGAAGCTAAATAATTACATGAATGGACGCAAAGATATTGCATTAATGTTTCATCTGTTTTGTGATGTTGTGATGTGCTTTCCTTTATGAGGCAATTACTATTTTTGTGATGTTTTTTTGGACACAAATCCTTCCATGGCCAAGATAGCAAGTTGATCTGGTAACTGAGACTCGGCCCATGGATATTTTTTATTGTATCATGATTGACAATGCACCCCTTCTTCTTATAAATAGGGGGTAGCAACATTGAATAAAGGTTCTGAAATATCTAGAGAAAGGCTGATATTTTTGTGACACTGTATCACTTAGTTACATAGATCTTATTGAATATCACAATAGTAGTGGTGTTTCCCCCTTTGAAGTATTACAATGTGTTATTTCCTGTTTTCATCCATTTTTTCTATTTTCTTCTCTAAATCCATGTAACAATAGTTGCTAGGATATTTCATACTTGCCTACAGATTCATTTGCATTGAGTTGTTAATGCACATGGTTGTTTGATGGGTTGAAATTATATCTGTAAAATGCACTACATGAACCATAACATCTAGTTTCTTTTCAGTCCATTATATCTACTTGTAACTCAGATAATTGTAGCAAATCTCATGGTTGCAGGCTCTATGTTTTTAATATAGAATTCTTGGTGCTTTGATCTCTACATTTTAAGTTATCCCTTCTCTTTGTCTTCTCTCATTTATTCCATAAATCTGATTAAATTGTAAGCCTTTGAAGAGCTCGACCTCCATTATTTTATGTTATATTTGTGAGAACTATATATGTGTAGAAATAATGAAATACCTAACCTGTATCTTTGGTTGAAAGAACCAACTCATGCCTCTTATATATGTGTATATAACATGGGTGATGTCTCCTCCTACTTGAGAATCATTTGAGGCACAACGATTTAGATGTACCCAGGCACTGGTCTTGTAAGCAATTCAAGGTTGTCTCTGGGAATTACAACATCTTCTAGGGCTATTGTCGAGGAACGTATTGAAGGATTTTTCCCCTGGGATACAACAAATTGAGCACCCTTCGTGTAGGTGAGTGATGCCTATTCTCATTGCATTCACATCACCTTGGCGACTCCAAATCCCCCTCATTCTCATTCATCACCCTAGATTTTAAAAGGCCTCATACTTGCTCAAACACCTCTCAGTAAAAAGGCCCAGTTGTATCTGACTCTGAAAAATTAATTTTCAGCAAGTCCAGGAAGAGAAAACTCCCCGTGCCTGTGCTACCATCTCACCAACGTTTTCAAATTCCTCCTCCAATTCTCAACTCATTGTTGCACACTATTCAGGATTGGCTCCTAAGATCCTGACATACCCTGCTTCTAGTCCAGCCACTCAAAACCCTATGGTTTCGACCCAAGTTCCTCAGTTAAATCTTAATCCCCCCTGCACTAATTCAGATGGCTCCTTCCAAGCTTTTTTCTAAATAAGTATGCACCTCTCGATGTACCTCAGCCCCTAAGTGCTATGCCCCAGGACTACTTAAAGCCGCTAGCTATGTTTAATGGGTAAGATGAAAATTCTACTCAGAAACACATTTAGGCCTTCTGTGCTTTTGCTGAGAAGAATGTAGAACAACTGGATGTGGTCTTGAGACTTTGTGTATAGTCCCTTGATGGAGAAGCCAGAAAATGGTTTAAAACCATACCAAATGCCTCCATCATCACTTGGGAGGAACTTGAGACCTCCTTCACACAAAAGTGGGGTGAGAAGAGAAACCATGAGTACCTCCTCATAGAGTTCAATGCCATTAGGAAGAATCCAAAGGAGGATATCTCATAATTTAATAAGAGTTTCAATAAGTAGTATAACAACTTTCCTGGTGAGATAAATCCTCCTCTAGCTGCTACTTGTGTAGCTTACTTGGGAGCCTTTGAATCTGACTTTGGTTTTACATTAAGAGAAAGGAAGTCTCCTACTTTATATCAACTCCAAGTCGATGCTCTTGAAGTAGAAGAAAATTTTTCCTCAATAGGGAATTCAAGTGGAAAGAAGGAAACCACTGGGAATAGAAGAGGTAAAGAAGAAGCTTCCTCCTCTGGTCAAACAAGAGAATCACCAGAATTGAAGTTTGAGGAGCTGGATAAACTCATCAAGAGTTTGTCACATAAGGTTGGAAAGCTCAAAATTGAGGACAAGAGTCTCACCAAATAGAATGCTCAAGGGAATACCCAGGGATATAACCCACAATATAGAAGGCCTCCATTAAAGTTAGTGCCAAGGGAAAGAAAGGAAAAACTAGATCAGATCCCTCATCCTCTATATTTATAAGATTATCCTGATGAACAATGGTCAGATACACAGGAGATGCATGGAAAATTATATTTTGCTTTCTCTAAAGAAGAACATGAGAATATGGTTCACCAGGAGGCCATTCATAATGGAGAAGCAACAAATGAGGAATATATAGGTTATTATTGCAAACATTTTTCATAGTTCATGATGGCACATCCAAAACGTAAATATAATCTAAGATCTTCAAACAAGAAGTCAAGAGAACCAGATCAAAAGGAGGAAACGGCCCCCAAAACCATTTCCTCAGTACCAAATAAAGGGAAAGGTAAGTTGAATCCTGACCCTTCTAGGGTAAAAGTCCTCTTGAACAAGGAAAGAAATAGCTCAAAGGGGCACACAACAAATGAGGCACTTGTTATGCAGAACAATATTGGTGGTAATGAAGGAGAAGCAGAGCCAGGAGGTATAGAAAATACCCAATCTTCATTCAAACTTCAAAAGGAGCTTGAAAAGGTAAATATTTCTATTCCATTGAATGAGCTTCTAAATTAACCTACCTATAAAGCTCAGGTATCTCAATTCATGCATCCATCAGTCTCATCACCCACCCATGATTCTCTCAATCTTCAGGAAGAGAGGCCAATGGTGGTCTTTGGGATGCATGTGGAAGAATTTGATCCTTCTATTGCACCTTTCTATGTGACTCTAGGAATCCATGTCCTTCTTTTGCATAATTTCATGTTGGACTCCGGAGCCTCCCACAACCTCATGCCATTGGAAGTAATGGAACAAATTGGCTTATAGATCACCAGGCCCTACAAGGACCTATACTCCTTTGACTCCAAGAGGGTCAAATGTTTGGGAATGATAAAGAATCTAGTGTTGAACCTAGCTCAGATCCCAGTGAAGAGTGTTGTAATGGAAATAAGAGTGGTAGATATACCCCCTCGTTTTGGCATGCTGCTATCTAGATCTTGGGGTTCCAAGGTGGGGGGCTCTATCAAGTTGGATCTAACTTATTCCACCATTCCCACTTTTGCAGGAGAACAAATGAGGCTATATAGAGAATCTAGGTTTGTAAAAACTGTGACCTCAGCTAAAGGCTCAAAAAAATCCCCAGTGTATGGAAAAGAAAGTGACCTCTCCTGTCTACTCCTAGAATAAGATGAGTCCATCTTAGAAGAAACATCAATCCACCTAACATGGAATTTAGAACATCAGCATGCAAGCGAAAGAAAACTATGGGAATTATATTTTTATGGAGCCAATTCAAAAGAGGGAAATGGGGTAGGAGTATTGTTGGTATCTCCTAAGGGTCACATGATACCCCTCTCATTCAAGCTAGAGTTTAAAGAAACTAACAACATGGCGGAGTATGAAACACTTCTCCTTGGGTTACAGACTGAAAAAAATATGAATATTGAATGCCTAACAGTTTATGGAGACTCTGATATGGTCATAAGACAAATCAGAAATCAATGCTAGGCCAAACACCCCAAACTGAGGACCTACCGCAATGAAGTGTGGGTTTAACTGAAAACTTCTTCCTAGCTTTTAATATCCAATTTCTCCCCAGAGAAGTAAACAAAATGGATGAATCCCTTGCTATAGCTACAAGCACTTTGATGCCACCTCAAAATAATCTCCTCAGAGATGAGGTGGAAATTAGGTGTAGACCCTCCATACCTGGTAACATCAAGTACTGGCAGGTGTTCAAAGATGACGAGTAAGTGAAATAATTCATAGATGTCATTCGGGAGTTTTCTAACTGGACCACTATTGATCAAGAAGAAGAAGAAGAAGCAGAAGCAGATCAAGAAGCCAATTCATGGAAAGACACAGTGTCTGGGTACATAATTTTGCAACTGAAAGGGAATATTATCCCTCGCGGACTAGTCCCACTAGAAAGGATTTTTAATAAAGATGACATAGCCGCCAAACAAATGGCTCCTAAGATGGATGATCATGTAAAAGATTGCAACATTGGATTAGAGGAGGATCCCCAGATGATCAAGTTGTCAAAAGGAATCCCCTTGCATTACAAAAAGAGGTATTTAGATCTTTTCAAAACCTACAAATATATTTTTTCTTGGTCTTATGATGATTTAAAAACGTTTGATACTAACATCATACAACACAAGATTCCCTTGAAAAGCGGAATGAAACCCTGCAAGAAGAAAATAAAACAAATAATTCCACTCTTACTCCCCTCTATTGAAAGGGAGGTAAGGAAGCTGCTCTAGGAAAAGATCATAATAACTTTAAGATACTTTGAGTGGGTAACGAATTTGGTTCCGGTCCGGAAAAAGAACGGAGAGATAAGGCTATGTGTAGAATTCCAGAATCTAAACAGGGTGTCTTTGAAAGACAACTACTTTCTGCACAAGATGGATAATATATTGCATATGTTGATTGGTTCAATGAGAATATTCATGATGGACGTGTTATTTGGATACAATCAAGTGGTAGTTCATTCCTAGGATCAGGAAAAAACTGCTTTCACCATCCTGTGGGGAACATTCATGTATGCTCACATGTCTTTTGGGCTGATAAATGCAGGGGCCACATTTCAGAGAGCCATGGACATAGATTTTGTGGGGAAGCAAGAAAAATTCATGGTTGTCTGCTTGGATGAAATCATAGTCTTTTCTAAGACTAAAGAGGAACACATCCTCCACTTAAAACTCACCTTTGATAAGTGTAGGAGATATGGCCTCTCCTTGAATCCTAAGATATCTTAGTTTGCGCTAAGTGAGGGAAATATGTTAGGACATATAGTAGCACAAGAGGGCATGAAGACCAATCCTAAACAAGTTGAAGCTATCAACTGCATTCCTTTGAGCAGGAATAAGAAATAAGTCCAAGCCAATTTGGGGAGAATGATTTTCTTAAGGCAGTTTATACCCAACTATGCAGAGGTAGTCAAGGGTATTACATACATGTTCAAGAAGGGAAATGGAGTCAAGTGGAGCCTTGTCCCTCGTGATTCTTTTAGTAGAATCAAAGAAGCTTTGGTTGAAGCCCCAATGTTAGCCAACCTTGACTATTCACTGCCTTTCTACACCTTTTCTTTCACCTCCCCACATACCATTGTCGCAGTGCTACTACAGAAAAATAAAGCGGTTATGAGAAACCCATCGCTTTCTTCATCCAAGTCCTAAGGGACGTTGATATAAACTATAATATATTGGAGAAACAAGCCTATGCATTGGTAAAGGCTTTGAAGGAATTTCACATGTATGTGCTGCAATAAAAAATCACAGCGTTTGTCCCAATGACGGTAGTCAAGGAAATCCTAGTGCAAGGAGACAACGAAGGAAAGAGGGGTAGGTGGATAGCGAAAATACAACAATACAAGTTGGAAATAAATCCTACCAATCTCATTAAAGGCCAGAGGTTGGCCAAGGTTTTATCCGAATCCAACTGCCAAGCACTAGGGATAAACCTAATCACAGAGGAAGGCAAATTAGAGGATCATTAGAGCAGTATTAAAACATATGAGTAGAAAATCTATGCCAAATACGAGGGATCACATTGGTATAAGAACATCGTTCATTACCACTTATTCCTAAGGTGCCTGTTGGGGCTGGATACATCCAAATATCTAATCCTGAGTTTGAAAGCGTAGAAATATATCATATCCAATGGCCTACTCTACTGGAAGGACCTTGTGGGGGTATTTTTGTTATGTTTGGTGGAAGGAGAGACCCATAAAGTGATTGGGGAGTTCCATGAAGGAGTATATGGAGGGAATTATAGCTGGAATACCATGGCACACAAAATCCTCAAGGCTAGATTCTACTGGCCTATGCTATTTGCAGATGTTCATTCCAGAGTCAGGATGTGCTAGAAATGCCAAGTGTTTGCTGAAAGATAGAAGTTTTATCCTCTCCCCCTGATTCCTGTGCATGTGGAGGAGCCTTTTACACAATGGGGACTAGAATTCATAGGGGATATCAACCCACCATCTAGTGGCCAACACAATGGATATTAACAACCACTGACTATTTCACCAAGTGGGTAGAGGCCATACCAACTAGAAATGCTACAAACTCAGTGGTGATAAAATTCATGGAGGAGAAAATACTATCCCGCTTTGGTTGTCCTTTCAAAATCATCACTGATAATGCTCAGGTCTTCAAATTTTCCAAGCTCACCAGCTTCTGCCATAAATAAAATGTCACCATTGGGCACTCCACTACATACTACCCTCAAGACAATGGCTTGGTTGAGTCCTCAAACAAATCTATGGTGAGGGTGCTGAAGGAGACCATCACTAAAAATCAAAGGAACTGGGACTCCCAACTGAAGCTTTTGCTATGGGCCAACCAAGTAACACCTAAAATATCCACTATAAAATCACCTTTTGAGCTAGTGTATGGCAAGGCTGTTGTCTTCCTGATCCAACTAGCAATGCCAGTAGTAAGGTTGCTACAAGAAGCAGAGAAAGAACCAAGTGCCTTCATAAGAAGGATAAATCAGCTGGTTGAGCTTCAAGAAAATAGAGAAAAGGTGGAGGCCAAACTGTCCAATTACCAACAAAAGATGAAATCTTTGTTTGACAAGAACACCAAGGGCAAACCTCTTCAGCCAAGAGATTTAGTTCTCAGGTGAGATGTTCGATGGGAGGAAAAAGGAAAACATGGAAAATTTGATCCACTATGGTTTGGCCCCTTCAAGATTGCAGAAGTGAAAGGGAACAACACATATCTACTTGAAAAGTTGTATGGTGAACTGTTGGAACTTCCAGGAAATGGTCAGTTCCTCAAATTTTATTTTCAAAATTAGAAGTACCTGCTCATTGTAAATATCCAGTGTGTGTATTGCAATTGTTATTTAAATTTTCATTTTATGTAAAAATATATACTTTCATGAAAGTTATATCAAAACTAGAAACATGATTTCCAAAGCATTAAAATATTGCTAATATATAGTTTCAAAATAACACAAATGCATGTGTGCAAGACTACAAAGGAAATTCATTGTGCAGAATAAGCTCTCAAGCTTTCACTGTGAGAACCTCCACACATCACACAATCTATTAATTATAAAATAACCATTGGTCTTGTGTCGATGTGTGAACAAATATTTCAAGTTTTCATTGTGCTAACCTCCACAAAATGTGCCTAATTACATAGAAATAACCATAGTAATAAATGTGTGGAGACTGCAAAGCTTTTCTAGTTGTGAAAACTTACGAATACCCATTCTAGCGACAAAATTTTTTGCATCCTTGTATGAATTTCCATAGTCATAGTAATTTTCTATACATCTATTTTCCACAAAGCAATTATTATGAATACGAGTAACTTTTTCATGTTTCATATATCTTAATTTATTCACATATTTGTTCTGCACAACATTTTTATACTAATAGATCATGTAGATCATTTATTGTGCGAAGAAGCTTATGTGTTGAAGAAAATTTACATCATGTGTTTCACAACTCTGCATACATTTCATAATAGAACAAACTGATGCCAATGTTTATAAATATACTTTAGCGTCAATAAAACAATTAATTGAGGGCTTTCCTTACAAGATTAAATGTAAACTTTATGGCGTTTTATTTATTTATTTATTTATTTTCAGGTAATTGATTTGGCATTTTTTTCCAACTTTGCTTTTGAGCTAGTGGTAGTATGAGCCATTGCTATTTATCCAATTATTAGTTAGAGATAACTGACACTACATATAGAACATTATTAGAACCATGGAATCATTTTGTGTTAATGTTAAGTGATCACGCTTTTATACAATATTTATGTACTGTTGTATTGAATACCTATATAATAATGCACATGATCACAATGAATTCGTATTTATTTTATTTCATAAATTCCTACTACTTGGTACATGTATATCGATAATATTAAAGCAATAATAATTAGCCAAAATAAAATAATGAAATAATTTCTGACTTTCCAGATTTATTTTACCACCTACCATTAATGTTCACTTTTCTATTTTCAATTTCTATTTATTGAAAATGTTAAATGTGTCGATAAATATATAAATCAGATCTGAATCGGTAACGATTAAGAAAAATGGCAGTAATAGCTACTAGCATTGGACTATTAATTCATGATTAATAGAATTATTAAACTAAAACCTTTGCCAGAAATCATGCATGGAAAATGTCTAGGCTGCCAACTCGAACAAATTATGACAATTAGCTTTGTACCGTAATTTTGAAAATTGTGTATTAAATGGTTCATAAATAAAGTTTCTTTCAATATTTTTTGTACTCCAATATCAAAATAAAATGAATCGAAAATTATTTAGTGGTGGGGGCCATCTCAGTAACCAAATCAATTCATGATCTAAGTAATTGAGTACGTTTGTGCAAAATATTTGTGTGTGATTGTTTAAAGTTATTATTGTCAATTTCAAATTTAATTGTGATAATCACAGATATTATTTGATGTTGTTTAAAATGAGTTTTTTTACTACATATATGGATTTATCGGTTTCAAAAACCTATCCAACACTCAAAACCTTTAGAAATTTCAACCCAAACTCTTGATTCCAAGAAATTCTTGCGAGGTTTTGAGCAATTTAAACTGAAAAATGCATCAGAAAACCTTTTAAAAAGTAGCGCAGGTAGACAATATCCTTATATTGTATCACAAATTTCTATTTTTAATGACATATATTTCAATGTTATTAAAGCAAGAGAAAAATGTAGAATAAGTGGAAAATATGGTTTTGCAACATCGATGCTTATTTCCATTACTTCCCGTAAACATAGGCTTTGATATTTTCAATTGCTATTTAATGAGAGTGTCTTATGTAGTAGTTTCCACACGAGAAATAGAAGCAACTGGTAATTGGGATTGGAGTGGAAAATTGTGAATTTAGGCGAGATTTGAAGCGAAATCAAGTACCAAATAAATGAAACAAGTTGTTTGCACTTATATAATCAACCAAGTGGTATTTGAATTTGTCAACGAAACAAAAAAGGAAAAAAATATTTTTGCAATAGAAAATACCTTCCTAGGCTCAAAATTGGGTGGATTCAACATTATTCAACAATTCATTTTTTTAATTGCATAGGTTATTTCACAGTTTTCTCTCCAACGCATCTTTTTTTTCACAATTATCTAAGGAATTCTATTTTCTTTTTTTTCACATTATGAACATTGGAACTTGAGAAAATGTTTCATCACATGCAATAGTCATTACATCTTATCAACTTTATCACATGCAACACACATCTCATTTTATCAATTTCTTATTGCTTCCTATTTTCTCTCTGCTATTTGCAAATTTTGTTTTCCCTAATGACCTAAATTGCAGCTGAACAAAGAACCAGTGAAGTTTTTGCATCACATAATGTGAAAGAAAATAGTTTTTCTAATTCAAAATATGTTTACACACCACATAATTTATAATTTTTGCTCAGAATTGAATACTAAATATTGGCAATGGATGTTCAAAGAGTTTCTCAAGAGACCAACATTAACAAGGAAGCAAAATAGAGGAAGAAAACCCTAAATATTATGCAACAATCTCCATTTTCCACACCAGGTACTAGCGCAACCTCATCCTCGATTATAGGAAAGGGAAAAAAATCTTGGTAATGGAAAATTGGTTCATTGTGAGCTATCACGTCAGTGAGGTGAGGAAGATAATCATCACAAATACTTTCCATAAAAATGCATACAGTTCAAATAGCTAAGTCCAAAAGTTTCGTAAATAGAGAAAGCATTCTATAGCTTATTGACATGGAAAATGATAGCAATGTACCACCTGACTAGGTTACTACGTGTTTAACAAAGAATCATAAAATAATGGATAAAAATATAGAAGAGGACATTATTTTTTATGAACGTCCTCTGACATTACAAAATGAAAAATATGACAAATCCACCAAAGAATTGAGAGTTGAGAAGGTAAAAGTTGAAAATAAAAGGATTATTCATGAAGAACAAGTGGATATTGATCTGTCTAACATTGACACGAAGGGGCTCATACTATTTCATCAATATACCATTGATACAGTTGCTCTGTATGTTACCAAAGTGATTGCAGAAAATATTAGACTAAAAATGAGATTAAAAGAACTAGAAGACATCCTAAATCCAGTTCCTTTGTTAATGACTCCACTGGCAATACAGTCACTTTCATTATCAAGCTATGCTACTACAATACACAAACATATAACAAGGCTACCAATATTCTTAATTCACTGAAGTCACGTATCATTGATAATATATGCCAAAGATTATAAATTATTGGTGATGCATGACAAACCATTTTCTATTTAACACGTTTGAATTACAACAAATGATGACATTTATGAATTTGGATAACAGTAATCTTGACGAAGAGAGGAAATTCACTAACAATGATTTAGCTACTTTTAGAGAGAGACTTGGGCTACTCTCTCATATTGCAAATCAAAACCAACAAATTCCATCTACTAGTTGAATAAAGCAATTGGAAACTGGATGGGTAGAGAGGATTAGTACACTTGAGGACATCATTTATGATTGTGGTA
>APFE031315175.1:3803-22666 GCA_000404065.3 Pinus taeda | reverse complement strand
TAGACATGATCCATATGTCTAAAAATAAACATAGTCTAAAAATAGACTTGCGCCAAAAATAGCCTGCGGGCCCACTTAATGAAGGCGACTCTTTTCACTAAGCTCCATCATCTTGTTGCAATCTCAACAAGGAGGATTTAACATAAGGGAGCACTCAAACACCAAAAGAATGCACCTGCACCCTCTTGTGGTAGACATTTTCAAAAGACACCAGTGGCTAGGATTGTTCAAGTTGTTTAAATGGTATATGATGACCTTTCCTTTGAATTTTCCATGGCTTTGAACTCACAAATAGTGGACAGTCCCACCACTGTGATGAGGGGGCTAGCTATCTCACTCAACCCTTAAATAATTAGCAGAGTGACAACCCTACCTCTAGGGATCAAATGGAGTAGAGAATACAAATCCACCGGTGTCACTACTAAAAATAATTTCTTCATTGCCAATGAAAATCATGTTGAGGACAATAATAGAGTTAGGAGGGAAATCCTACCTTATCCTTGGGATGAGGTGGCCTACCATATTCTAAAATACATCTCTTGTGAGGGAAGAATGAGTGTCGTATATGCCTACCGCTTTATATTACTTCATGAACTTAGGTTCCAGAACAAATTGCCACTTTCTCAAAAAATTGTTGTGCCATACTTCCTCCTACAGTCCATTAGGGACATGAGTCAAAAAAATGAGAGAGGGAAAACACCAATAATTGGGCCACCATGGCCTCATTAAATTGATAGTGGTGGATGCCTTGAGCAATTTGAGAATCCTCGTCCTCCGGTCCAAATTCATAGACATGGATAGAGAAGCCTTCATTGAAACATAAGCCCTCACACTAGGTGAGACCCCAACCTCTAGTGTTGGAGGAAAAGAGGGTAAAATAGAGGAAGAAGAAGAAGGGGCAAGGACAAAAGAGGAAGAAGCAGTAGGGTTAGAAGAAGAAGAAAGAGAAACATAAGAAGAAATGGCAGTGGAAGAACCAGAGGAAAAGGTAGGAGGAGAACAATATAAAAAATAAGAGGGGGAGAAACAGGAAAAATCAAGTCCTAAGAATACTATTGAGCCCAAAGAAAAAAATATACCCCCAAAACAAACAAGTTTGTCCTCAGGACCCACTGAATAGGAGGTAGCTACAACTTTAGCTACCTTAAGAACCCCAGTTAAACCTAAAAGAAAGAGATAAAGGAAATCCCCCCTATATTTTAAGACCAGGAAAAGCACTAGGATCAATCAAAGGAGGCAAAAAACTCCACAAAGGTACCCATCACAATTGAGGACTCCCTAAGAAAGAAAGAGGAGGTGGGACCCATTGAAATAAAAATTGAAGAGGTCAGCTCTCCAAAACCGAAAACAAAGACTCTTATAGCATATGTAAGGATGCCCACCACCAAATCAACCTCCTTAAAACAACCCAAGGCACCAACCACCCTCCAACAAGAATAAAAAGGGAAGCTACAGGAGAGGCAGAGTATGCTATAGGAAAAACATAGTGTGCTATAGGAGAGGCAGAATATGCTATAGGAAAAACATAGTGTGCTATAGGAGAGGAAGAATGAACTACAAGAGGGAAAAAGTGAGCAACAAGAGGGGAAAAATGTTACACAACAACCACAAGAGATAAAAACCTCTCCATAAACATTTGAGAAGGACTTACCATAGCTCCAGGAGCCTAGTCCACAACCAAGCCTAATATCTTATTATAAATTCATTAAAGGAGGGAGAATTATTCCCCAAAAATTTGCAGTCCCACTTTTCTATGAGTTAGAAGCAGAAATAGGAATAACCCACAGGTGGATGTAAATTGCTAAGTCTAAAAAGGTAGAGGATGTGGGCCTCATTGAAAAAAAGGTCCTTGAAATGAGCAAAGAATTAAGTGAGCTGAGAATGAGGGAGTCCACAATGCAGGAGAAACTACATGTAGAAAATATGTGGTTAGGAGAAAGAAACCCAACTTGCCACGATGGAAATCCTCTCCATGGAGGCATTACAATGCAGTAAACCATTCAAATCTTATGCAATCTTTCCTAAAGAAAAATGGTTGAAATTCCATATAAAAACCTTAGCACAACATGGATTTATGCCATTTTAGGATTACAAATAGTTCATTGAATTTTGCAACCAAGCCAGCATGGAGGACAAAGCAAAATTGGTTGAGTTTTACATTCATAACCTCACTTTAACTGATATGAATATTTGGGATCCCAATGCAATATTGGGGGGTACACAGTTGATGGCCTTAGCATCCTGGATGACTCATGAGGAGGTAAGAGCTAAGGAAGTGAAGAGAGTCATGGAAAAGGAGGAAAATGAACCATTATATATATCAGGGCAAAGCTAGTGAGCCCCATGGCTTTCATTAGCAATCATAGAATCATATCAAATGATGTTGTCTTAGCACCTAAATACCTTGCCAACTAGGAACAAGCCATCTTACATTTTGAAGACACATTCAGGTTGTTGGGAATAGAAATCCTGCAAGCTTGCCAGAGGAGATGGCATGCCTTACACCACGACCTCTAGATTAGAGAATATTACTCTCCTGAAAGGCTGAGGGATGCCTTGGAGAGGGCACCCTTGTACAAAATGATCATGCAAATACTAAAATTTAACTGGATAGGAATCAAGCTTAGTCCAACCTTGCTTATAGGCCTACAAGAAGGGAGAAATGAAGCAGAAGATAAGAATGAGTGGACAAATATAGAAAGCAATGAAAGTTTTTATCCCCAAGAAGGAAAACCATATCGGGAACCCTGGGATGTCAGGGAGGCCACCAGGGCCATAAAAGAAATGCACATAGATGACTAAGTTGCTAAGAGGATGAGCAACAATTTTAGTAGGGGGGCGATGATGAGGCTCATCAATAAGTACATTATAAGGGTCATAATGCCATCCTCCAACTTTATAACTATGTCTTTCTCACATTTGTTTACAATTTTTGTTATATTATGCTTAGTGAGAGGGGCAAATGATGTTTTGATATGTCATGTGGCCTAATATGGTTTAATTGCAGGAAATGGAGCTCAGAGTATACACCAAGGAGAGATTCTAAGAGGTTGTTCACATCCTTAACTCCAATTAGCCCAAGATCACTACACTCTCTCTCATCAGCTTGAGGTCATTGGAAGCCAAGCAAGATGAGGTCATTGGAAGGAAAGCAAGTGCAGTTAATGAAGATCAAGATCCACCAATCTCAAGTTATGGGAGACAAACATTCCTATTTTATACCCTCTTTTATAAATAAACATGTAAAATAGTGTTGGCATTATGATGCATGTGTTGTCCTTGATGACAACTCACTTGTAACAAAACAAGTATATGGTAACTAGATGAATCCACAGGTTAGTTTAGAGGTGACAGAATGATGGAAAAAAATACTAGAATGATGGGTGAAAGGTTTACAGATTAGAATCAGAGGTTTGATACAAGTGAATATTTGAAAATATAAACGCGGGTTCGTCAAGGCCAAGTCGCGTATACACACCAGTTTGGTAAAGAAAAGTAGTGCATGGTTTTTGCACCATGGTATTCTAAATACTAGGGGTCCTTACCATGGTATTCTAAATTCTAGGGGTCCTTACCATGTTATTGGCCCATAGTAATGAGCGCAACAACGAATATTGATCCCGTCAAAGCTTACCACAAACACTAGTGTAGTTTTGACCCATGGTATTGAATAAGGGCTAAACGATATAAAGAGGTGAAGGTCAAAGTGCTAAGTGTGCAAGTGAAAGGATTTTTTATGAATACTTCAATATGAAGTATATTTTCATTGCAAGGGCCATAATTGTCACATAGATCTAAACAAATTATGCACTGATGAATACAATGATGGATTAGGATCGTGAGACTTGAAATGAATTTTCATTGTATGATCTGCTCATGGATTGACTATATTTAAGTACTGATGCATGTTTTTATCACTGAATATTATGATCTGGGTGTTTCTGAAGTTATGAAGAATTGTGCAATTTTAGGTAAAAATTTGCAGATATATATGTTGGTTGGTCTCAGGGAAAGCGCTTATACACTCAGGTTCGCTTCTTCAAAGTCATGTCTATAAAGTAAGAGTTTTTGTTCATAAATGATTGATCAACCTGATCAATGTTGTTGTTTCTCCGTTGTCTGTCAATGATATCCTCATGTTGATATGGGTTGAGTGATAATGTCTGAACTAGGTTTGATTGAATGATGAAGTTGAATTTGGTTACATGTTGATTGGTTGAAAAGATTATTGATGCTACTGACTGTATGAGGGTTCTATAAGCTAACATAATATTTGATAATATCTCTGGTCAACTCTGTGTCTGATTCAAAATTACAAGTTTTCAATTTTCAGTATATTAAGATCTGTACACGGGTTTCTCTATAGAAAAGCATGTATACATGTGGGTTGCCTTAAGTGAAGTAGCATATAAATTTTGGAAAATTAATGATTAGGGTTGTAATTGATTTTATGTGTTGATGCAATATTTTGAGTTCAGTTCTATGTACGAGTTACAGTGATCTGACTGTTCCAGTTGATTGGTTGATTTTTGATTAAGTGTTAGTTGATTGGGTTTTGGCGATTGGTTTATTCAGTTGTGTCAGAGATTTATGATTATTTTGAGCTTAAGTGTTGATATTTGATCTAGTGCGAAAATTTATGTAATGTGGTCCATGGATGTTGCTGAGGGTTTGAGCCTTGAGTGAGGAAGTCAAAGCTTCCTGCCAGTAGTACCTAGTGATTAGATCAGGGGGTTGGAGCTCCCTTCCAATAGGAGATGAAGAGCGAGTGAAGGTTGTAGCCTTCAATAGGTGGGTGCTTGCATATTGGTATGAGTCTACACAAGTACAAGAATGTAAGAAGTTTTTTATATTAATAAGTTTTGAAGACTGAGGCAACATCAATGGTGGTTTTCTCAAACATTGGGTTTCCACCTTAAATCTTGGATTTCATGTGTGTTACTTATATGTGATACTTTATTTTGTTCTTACTACACCTTTTTACTGCTAATCAGATGCCTGATAAATCTCTTACATTTTGGTTCAAGTTTAACAAATAAATAATTAGCCGTTTTACAAGTTTACTAAGCATACACTAGTTTCTTTTAAAACAATCATGTATATACACTAGTTGGGTTTAGTCAAGTTGCGTATACATTTCAGAAAAGAAAATTTATGAGTTTTTAAAATACTGATTCACCCCCCCTCTCAGTATTTTTCCCAACATTTGGTATCAGAGTAGGTCCTTCAAAAGAAGCTTGATCGCTTGAAGGAAGATCTCCCAAGATCACCAATCAAGATGCAACGACATCT
Source organism: Pinus taeda (assembly GCA_000404065.3). Classification (NCBI taxonomy): domain Eukaryota; kingdom Viridiplantae; phylum Streptophyta; class Pinopsida; order Pinales; family Pinaceae; genus Pinus; species Pinus taeda. Next base: position 17,374 of record APFE031315175.1, on the reverse strand, counting down.
ATCGGACCACCACTCTTCAATGGAAATAATTTTATATATTGGAAGACAAGAGCCAAATCCTATCTTCAGTCTCTTGGAGCATATATTTCGGAAATTGTGGAAGGAGGTTACTAATATCTGGCTGCAGTTCCCACGGATGTAGAAGAAAAGAAGACATATGAAACCAATGCCAAAGCTGCCAATACATTATTGGGAAGTATGAGAAAATCATAATTTGTCAAAGTTATGCAGCTTAACACAACAAAATAAATATGGGACATAATCATTCAAATCTATGGAGGCTATGCCAAGGTAAAAAGTGTTGAACTCCAAACTCTCAAAACTCAATATGAAACTCTTAGAATGCATAATGATGAAAGTATTGTGAGTTTCTTTTTACGTATAGATGAGATTGTAAATCACATGAACTTGAATAGAAGCATGATCTTCAGACTCTTCCTGTTGTTCATCTTCATGGGATCTTGACTACTTTTGAAATGAGGAAAGGAGGTCCCTCATAAGTCAGAGAAGCCACATTTAAAGCATAGGAAAAAGGAAAAGAAAAGGAAGAATGCAAGGAATCAGGATACATATCATAAGAAGATGAGGTGAACTTTGTAAAGAAACTTCAATTGGGCATCGAAGATTCAGAGGTAATCTTCCCTTCAAATGTTTTTCTTGTGGTAGAGTTGGACATTATGCTGCTAAATGTCCTCATAAATACAACCATGACAAAGGGAAGGATACTAGAAAAGATAATAGGAGATGGTTTGAAAGTAGAAGAAGTTATTATACTCATGAAGATAGTGATGGCTTGTGAAATAGTGAAGAAGGTGGATCTGATCAAGATCTTAAATTACTCATGGATTTTGAGAAAAATACTAATGAGGCTAATGATAAATTTGTGGATGCTTTAGAGGAAAAATATTTCTTTGAAGAAATTACTCTACTCAAAATTTGCTTGGAAGAAAACAAAGTAGCCATAGATACTTTGAAGCATCAACTCATAGAAAAGGAAAAGCATAATGAGAAGTGGGAATGTGAAGTAGTAAGTCTTAGAAAGGAACTTGAGAAAATAAAAAATCTGAATCTTAGATTTGCCAAAGGATCTGAAACCTTAGATGAAATTATCAAGTTACAACACTCTCCTCTTATGAAGATAGGTCTTGGATACACTAGAGAAACATCTCAAACAGAAAAGTCTTTAGCCACCACAGGAAGCTATCTAAATACAACAAAAACTAGTAAGCAAAGGTTCAGTAATGCAACAAAAATTAGTTAGCAAAGCTTCAGTAATGCAGTAAAAACCAGTCAACAAAGCTTCAGTAATGCAACAAAAACCAGTCAACAAAGCTTCAGTCCTCAACAAAAGAATAAAGGAATTCCACAGGTAAATCATGTTCAATCCAATCCAAGGGTGAACAACAATAGAAGCACCAGTCAAAAGCTAAACAACACCATAAGATTATATGATCACATAAATTTCTTCTTTAATGGGTAATGTTTCTCATGTCATAATTTTGGTCATAAGGCTGCTCAATGCATTGCATACAAAACCGTCATGACTAGAGAAGCAAGAAAACAAAGGAATGAGACAAGAGTCAAGAAGAACACTTATAATATATTCTCACCTCTTATAAATGAAATTGAATACTCATTTTTCAATAACTTTGGACATGAATAATCTGAATGCAGGAGAAAATTACAGCCAAAATCTCAAAAGGAGAAAATATCAACAAATTCTAAGGTATGGAAAAGGAAGGAGTTACAGTCTGAAAGTTGTGGCATAACATTGTTTGCATAAGGACAAGAAAATCAAAGTTACATTGATATCTGATGCTCAAAACACACGAAAGGTGACATAGCTAAACTTATTTCATACAATGCTTTAGAGAAAGAAAAAAATGTCACTTTTGGAAATGACTCACATGTTGTCATTAAGGGTAAAGGTTCTGTTTTTCGAAACGAAAAAGTTAGAGCTGGTAATGTTATGTATGTTGATAGATTAAAGCATAAATTTTTGAGTGTTATCGAAATGTGTGACCAAGGAAATGAGGTGGTATTCCAATCACAAGAATGTGTGGTTTTTGAACTTGACATAGGAAAGAACATAATAAAAGGAACAAGAACCCCAAGCAATCTATATATATTGAAAGGTGGCCAAGAAAAACGTTACCTAAGCAAGGCAGAAGAAAACATGTTATGGCACAGAAGGTTGGGACATTTAAGCTTCTCTCAAATAAGAAAATCAAGCAGGCTCAAAGTTGTTCATGATCTACCCTACATCACCATACCACAAAGTACCATATGTAAGTCATATCAATTTGGTAAGAAAACCAGAGTTGAATTCAATTCCAAAGAAGGATCGACAAGTAAGCCTCTTGAACTTATACATATTGATTTGTGTGGACTAGTAAGGAAAAATTCACCTTGTGGAGAACAATACTATATCTTATTCATTGATGAATTTTCTAGAATGTGCTGGATCGGTTTATTGAAACACAAAGATGAAGCATTTTATAAATGTAAAGTCTTCAAGGAATTAGCTAAAAATGAATTAGGTCTAAAAATAAAATGTTTCAGATTTGATCGAGGAGGAGAATACATATCAGATGAATTCTTTTATTTCTGTGAAGAACATGTCATAAAAAAACAATTTTATGTAGCTAAACTCCTCAACAAAATGGCGTGGTAGAAAGAATGAATATAATTTTTCAATAAATGGCTCGTGCTATGCTTGATGACTCTAGAACTCCTAACACATTTTGGGGTGAAGCTACATATACTGTAGTAAATATTCTCAACAAGGCTCATGTTCATGTGAATAGTGATAAAACTCTGTATGAACTTTGGTATGGAAAGCCTCCCACTATAAAGCATTTTGGAGTTTTTGGAAGAAAATGTTTCATAAAAAATAATGATGAAAAATGTTTGACACTAGAGAAGATGAAGGAATACTTCTTGGTTACTCATATAGAAGCAAAGGATACAAATGTTACAATAAGAGACTTCAGAAAATTGTTGAGTGCATTGATGTTGTGATTGATGAAGCATACACAAGGCGCAAAAAGGTAACATCATCAAAAGAGGATGATGATGACGAATTATTTCCCACATCAAATCGCAATGATATGTAAGAAGAAACTAATGAAGCAACAAAAGAAGATACGTCAAACAAAGGAAAGGCTCCCTCAAGGTATGTTCAAAAGAATCATGCAGAAACTCAAATTCTAGGAGAAACAAAATCTGGGGTACAAACAAGAACAACCCTTGTAGGATCTTCCAGTTATCTAGCTTTATTATCCACCATTGAACCACAAAATGTAAATCAAGCTAGTAAAGATGAATGTTGGGTTAAGGTCATGAATGAAGAAATTTATCAAATTGAAAATAATGATACTTAAGAATTGGTTCCAAGACCTCATGATAAAAACGTTATTGGGTCAAAAGGGATATTGAACAATAAGTTGAATGAAAATGGAGAGGTCATTAGGAACAAATCTAGAATTTTTTGTAAATGTTGTGCTCAACAAGAAGGTATAGAATTTGAAGAAACAATTTCACCAGTAGCCAAACTTGAAGCCATAAGAATGTTTCTTACATTTTCAAGTTTTCGAAATTTCAAATTTTATCAAATGGATGTAAAATCTGCTTTCCTTAATGGAGATCTAGAAGAAGAAGTATATTTTGAACAACCAGAAGGATTCATTTTGGGTAATGATGAAAACCTTGTATTCAAACTAAAAAAGGCTTTATCTGGGCTAAAACAAGCTCTGCGAGCATGGTATTATCGTCTTGACAAATATATTCAACAACAAGGTTTCAAAAAAGGATCTACAGACAACAACTTGTACAAACAAATTGAGGGCGATAAACTGCTAATTATTGTTGTTTATGTTGATGATGTCATCTTTGGAAGTAATGAAGTATCTATGAGTCAAAAATTTGCTTCTGTTATGCATCAAGAAATTGAAATGCCTTTACTTGGGGAACTAGGCTATTTTCTTGGTCTACAAGTGCAATAAGCAAAAGATGGCATCTTTTTCTCACAAACAAAATATCTCAAGCAGATTCTGAAGAAGTATGGGATGGAATATTACAAACCTGTATGTACTCCCATGATGAGAGGATGCAGTCTCAGTTCTAATGATGATTCTCCTGCAGTAAACCAACCAAAGTACAGGTCTATGATTGGAAGTTTGCTTTATCTAACAGGTACCAGACCAGATATCATGCATGTAGTTGGGATTATTGGATGTTTCCAAGCCAATCCAAAGGAATCACATCTTCACACAATAAAGAGAATATTCAAATATCTCCAAGGAACCCAAGACTTTGGTCTATGGTATCCTAAAGATGCAAATATTACCCTTCATGCATACACAAATGTAGATTGGGTTGGAAATGTTGATGAAAAAAAAAGCACTAGTGGAGGTGCATTTTACCCCAATTGGTATCTTGGTTTAGAAAGAAACAAAGTTCCATTGACTTATCTACAATGGAAGCAAAATATGTGGTTTTTGCATCTTGTTGCACACAACTTCTTTGGATGATGCAAACATTACATGATATACAAATAAAATTTTCTCCACCCACCTCCATCCTATGTGATATTACAAGTGCTATTAGTATTTAAAAAAATATCGTTATGCACTCCAAGACCAAGCATATTCCTATTAAGTATCACTTTTTACAAAAACAAGTGCTTGAGAAAAAAGGTTAAATTGGAGTATGTTCCCTCCAAAGAAAAAGTTTCTGATATATTTACTAAACCCCTTCCTAGAGAATCATTTGAATATCTCAGAGAGAAACTAGGAGTTGTCTCTGCCTCATTTTGTTGTTAATTCAGTCTACTCAGTCTACATGTGAAAATTTAGAAGGTTGCTGGCTATACGTGGGTTTCATGAAGTATAGTCGCGTATATACGTGAGTTTCTTTGCAGAAAGTCATGTATTTTTTTCTCTAATAGAAAAACAGTGTGACAAACTCAAGATCAACCTCTGACATGCTTCTAACATCTATGATTTGATTTTTCTTGGTCTGATGTTAATGGGTACAATCTATTGATATGGTATTGAGTTATGTTTTTCTCATTGGTATTTATCTGATTGATGAATATTCTTTGATGAATGAGTTGCTGAAAATGAATAGGTAGCATAGGTTCAGGGGGAGCATTAGCCTTGCAAAATATAATGCATTGTTGGAATTTTGGCTGCTGAATTATGCTACTTTGAAGATCTTTTGGTCTCAGTTATTAATGTCTTATCTGTCATTTGATGTAAAGGTCATGTGGAGACCTATGATGTAATAATTGTCATATTCATTCATGTATGGAATTTTGAGGTCATGTCAAATATGTAATCCTACTTGGTTGGGTGCTAGTGTAAAAAATGTTATCCCTCTTGGCTGGGTGGTTGAGCCAAATATGCATCCCCACTTGGTTGGGTGGTTGAGTCAAATATGTATCCCCACTTGGTTGGGTGGTTGAGGTAAGTATGAGTCCTTGGTGATAGAAAGGCCATACTCTGTTGAGTTATAGATTCATGTTATTCATTTGAAAATCTTTCTGAAGATTCAACATGTGCTCAGAGGTAGCATGGATAGTATAGTGAAAATTAGATCGAAAGGGAGAGATTTGGTCTGCCCTTTGCCCTTGATGTCAAAGGGGGAAAATATCTTGGTGTTTGAATAACAATTATTTGATGTATCTAACAGGTTGAGGTGATCAACACCAACATGGTTTCCATTAAGTCCAAAGGGGGATATTGTTGGCATTATGATGCATGTGTTGTCCTTGATGACAACTCACTTGTAACAGAATAAGTATATGATAACTAGATGAATCCACAGGTTAGTTCAGAGGTGACAAAATGATGGAACAAAATACCAGAATGATGGGTCAAAGGTTTACACATTAGAATCAGAAGTTTGATACAGGTGAATATTTGAAAATCTATACACAGTTTCGTCAAGGCCAAGTCGCGTATACACGAGTTTGGTGAAGAAAAATAGCATATGGTTTTTGCACCATGGTATTGGCCCATAGTAATGAGCACGACAACGAATATTGATCCTATCAAAGATTGCCATCAACACTATTGTCGTTTTGACCCATGGTATTCAGCAAGGGCTAAACTATTTAAAGAGGTGAAGATCAAAGTAGTAAGTGTGCAAGTGAAAGGATTTTTAATGAATACTTCAATTTGAAGTATATTTTCATTATAGGAACATAATTGTCACATAGATCTGAAATAATTATGCAGCGATGAATACTATGATGGATGTTATAAGAAAAATTAACCTCCTAATCAACTCAGAGGTGAAATAGAAAATGATTGAAGCAATGACCACAATTGCAGGTCCAGAATCCACACTAACGCTCTCTATACACTGACAGCATGCTTTATAAAGCTTGTTAACAAGCATAAAGGAGCATTAGTCACCCTGATAACTCTTATTGTTAGACCAGGGGGAGCGTTAGTGAACTTAAGTCACAAGTGATGTTCAGAAGGTCATGCCAAAAAATCTGCTCATAAATATCTAAATATTAAATCCCTAAATTTGCACAAGAAAAGCAAGGAAACTCCAAAAATCAAGATATTTGGAGAAATTCTATTCTAAGAATGAAGGCAAATGGGAAAAAGCTTGTAAACAAGGCAGGTTCATCGTTTTTGCCCTAATGAACTCTAGATGGCACTTGGAATCCCTAATTCGATTGCTATATAAGCCATGAGAGGGCCATTGCAAAAGGGATCAGAGCATTTGGAAGGATAGCCCATAGAGTTGTTGTGAATTGTCATTCTTGATGGAGCTAGCTAAAAGAAGGAGAGAGAAAGAGGAAGAAGGGGTAAGGAAGGCTGATACAACGGATTGTTGTAATCACTCTTCCATTCTGAATATAGAACTGCAATTGTGTTCCCTACTCCAAAGTGTTAGTGATATTGTGCATTTATTTGTTCATTCTGATGCTTGTTGAGTTGAGTAGTTAAGTTATACATTTATACATGTTTGTTATGTATTCTTACAATAGTTTTCAGAAGCATATGCTGGGATTGGTTTTCCTTGTCCTTTGTGCAGGAATTGTCTTGGAGCCGGCTTAGAAGGAGTTCTTCTTGCCACACAGAGATCCCCAAGCGAATCTAGAAGGAATCGAAGGTGATCCAATTTCCATACCCTATCAATTTATGTTTGATAGATGAACATGTGTGTAACTGGTAGCTTTTGCAGATAATCTTACAGTCTTTCCAAGGTTCCGGGAAGGCCTTTGAGGGTAGTTTTCATCCCGTGCATTTTACCCCATAGCAGAATTGGCGACTTCGCTGGGGACTATACATCTAGTTCTCGGTTACCTGAACTCCTCTCATATCTTCTCTTTCTTCTATGAGCTTCCCACTTCTTCAAATCTTTTTTTGATCCACCATCTATCTTGTTGCATCCTGCAAAGTTGCATTCTCCTCATAAACTAATCCTAAAGGCCCTCTTTTTGAGCTATTCCCCTCACTAACACAGGTTGCTAGTCTACACAGAGCTTTATAAATCTCTTTGACTGTGCACAGGGAGCGTTAGTGGCCAAACTAACTCTCTGTTTACAAAGAAATAGAGCGTTAGTCTCCCATTTCCATGTTTTTCAGAAGATTTTGTGGACCAAAAGGGGGGGAACTTGTCTCAGGGGCTAAAGTAAGATCTGAAACAATATCATGTTAACAAATTTGGTGTGTTGAAAAATTATTTTTAAGAAAATGTTTTAGTTTTTCTCTCTTAAAAGACATTTTTTTGAAATAAAAGCTGATAAACTGTATATCTCCTTTCTGTCGAAATAGTTGTAGGCTACTTCATTTTGGTTTTTAGTAGTTGTTAGGGAATATTGAGAAAATAAACTTTCGGTTATGCAAGTGTTGAATGACTTTAGATGCACTGACGAATCCATGAATATGTGAAATGATACATGTGTAGAATAAGACTTGTTTGCATAAGAAATTGAAAAAAATAATTTCAAAGCATTGTTTTGCATGGTTTATTGAGTCGAGAGTCTCACCATATTCATATGTCAACACCCCTACCGAAGACAAATAAGCAAGTACACTAAAATTTACATTAAAATCAATCAGTTACTATTTTTGAGCAAACCAACATTAGCTAGATTAGGACCTTGGGATAAGCATGTGAGTGAACTGCCCAAGGTTGAAAATCAAAACTAGTGTTGTTAATGAGTGAAAAATCCTTCTGCGCTCATATTACTAGGACCACTCCACTAACAACAGATTGAAGTACGAGACAACATCATACTGTAATTGAAGGTATCCCACCTTCTCTTACAACTCCTTTGGGCATTCTGTGTATTGGGGGTCTCTTCGGGGATTTCAGAACTAAGTCAGAGACTCAGGTATCCTGCCCACACAGCATGCTGTCTACGACTATGTCCCCCCTGGTAATGCTTGTGATTTTAGGTATCTCTAGTGGCCAAAACTTCTAGGTACTTTCCTAAGGTGACTGGGACGGGCTATCCTGGTACCTAAAATGGATGGATCTACTTTGTCTTTAGTTTTTGGGAGGGTGCTTGTCTTCACGAGAGTACTTGGCCCCTCAATCTGAGGTTCGGGCGAAGCTCAAAAGTAACCGTAACTGTACATTTGGCCATCCTTCTCTATTATTCATTGAGAAACTGGGTTTCATCTCTAGTAATCGGTGCTTATCAGACGAGGTATTTTCCCTCTGTTTGTTGATTGACATATTTAGTGTATTTTTTCTTTTTAGGTACCTGAGTGCTATCGTTTTTGAGACTTCAAATAATATCACATTAAAATCTATTTGATAAAAATTAACAGTCATTGTGGCTACATCTGGCCCTCATCATCAATCCAAACGATTGTTAGGACTTCCTCCACTCATTGTGGAGGATTTGTCGAGTTCCACTAACTCAGATTCCTCATCTTCGAGGAATCAGTCTCCTAAATCGCACACGGGATCTATGTGCACGACCAACAATTCTAGTTTTCTAGAGGATTTCTTCATGGAAGGATTTCTTCTTCATTTTAACACTTCGCTTATAGATCTGTCAGAACCTATTGTTACTCCTACAGTACCTGTACTTCCTTCTTCAGTAGGTGGAACTTTCCCATCTATCTAGTCGATGCTCAAGGGTTGTGGAATTATAGAGACACTATTGGTCCTCTACCACTTCCCTAGTCGACGGTCATCACAACACTTGTATTGTGGAATCCCGCTATCCCATTTGTCCCAGGTACTACAACTCACATAACACCCTCTATAAGTGGAACCCAAGAGATGTCGGGTTCCACTCCTATGGTGCCACAAAGCATACCTTCAACTAGTGACACATATAGTGCTCCATATAACACTCAATGCAGCACTATGGGTGTGGTTGCAGTTTACCAACAACAAGGTCAGCCACCAATGTACAATTCCAACCCCCAGATTCAAATATCTGGGGTGGTTCCCAAAATGCACATGCGGCGGGGAATGTCACATTCCCCCTGCCGTTCTCAGGCATGCATGGATAGTCGCTGATTGACATGAGTGTTCCCTCTATCAATCAAAGCCATATGGTTAGTTCTGTGTCAGTTGGGAATCCACAAGGGATTCCCACCCAATCCATGGGGGCACCCTACTCACAAGCTCAGATGAGTCAAGGGGGCACTGCTTATATTGGGGGCAACTTCATACCCCAGTATCAAAATTCTCATGGAAATCCACTCTACAACACTGTATCACAAAGCAACTGCTACACCACGTAGCCCATGTACACCATGAGGAACCAAACGATGGGAGGAGCACAGAGCTCCTCAGGTCATCTGTCATCACCATGGTCCGAGGCTGGGGCACCCAACAATTTGCCTTTTTTGGCAACATTGGATATTCCTGACTTATACAAGTTGACAAACAACCCCATCTACCACAACTTACAATGGCCACTGATCCTGCATAAAATACCGATAGACATTCCTAAGTTCGACGGAAAACAAGGGGAGGATCCGAGCACTCATGTCACCACCTACCATCTCTCATGTGTTCTAACTCTATGGTGGATGACAATGTTCGGTTACGTATTTTTCCCCACACCCTCACTGGCAATGCAACAAAGTGGTATATTGAGTTACCATGCGCGTCAGTGAATACCTTTGACGCTTTAGCGATGGAGTTCCTAAATCACTTTCAATTACCTATCCGTTATGAGACAAGGACAGAACTCCTAACTTGTTTCATCAAGATACCACCACCCACATCTCTGATCATATCCATGAACAGAGACATAGGCGGAAGTTAGTCAAAGCTCCCATCCTTGATTTTCTCTTAACAGACTGGTTCTGTAAGTCGTTACTCCCACAAATCGCTAGAGATGTCGCTCTAGGTGGTGCGGTCACAGAGGACCAATCCATACGTCATGCCCAACACTTAGATTTAATTTATTCATAGTCTGGCACTCTCTACGACATTATCTGCTCAGCACCTTAGAGTGCATGCTGACAGGATCGTCGGTGCAACCTCTAGGGTCATTGTAAAACAACTCAGTGGTTCCACTGCCAAGCTGGCAGTGGACCCCTCTACCAAAGTGACTGCTCTTCCTGCCACGACGGTTAATTCTGTGTAGTCTACACAGAAATCCAGTAGCAAGAACAAGAAGAATAAGAACAAGATCGCTCCTTCTGAGGAGAAGTCATCTAAGTAGCCCAACCCGAAACAGAAGGCCGCTGCGCCTACTGATGTGGAAAAGGATAAAGGCACCAACTATTCGTGCAAACTCTGTCTTGAAGAACACGTAACCTGGCATTGTTCGCGTCTTCAAGAATGCACGGATTACCTTGCTAAGAAAGATTCTGGTAAGGCACTTGCTGTCCTTAGAAATCCTTTTCCTACTCAATAGCAACAAAATATCGTTGCCAATCAACCACCACCCACGTCAAGGGGCAGCGATGGTTCGCAACATCCTTTAGCTGGTGAAGGAAGTTCTACTGTTTACACATTTGAAACAATAGAACTGACCACAAGAGCCAAATCTGATGGAGCTCCTGTTGCTCCAACAACAAAACCATCCGTAGGTAAAAACCCATCATTGCCCAACGATTTGCAGATCAAAAGGCCGGTTGAGGAATTTGTAATTCAATCCTCCAAGGGGGCACTTCGACGCACAACGCACAACACATCTGCAAATGCCGCTCAACACTACAACATTGTAGAGGATTTGGCGCAAGTGCCATCGGCTATGTCGGTGCTCGAAGTCTTACAAACATGTCCCAGCCAAAGGAAAGATTTTCTTTTAGCTATCGGGAGTATTGAACCTACAAATACCGTGCTTGCTATTTTTGACATGGACAAGTGTAAACCTCCCCTTTCCCACCAGCTTTCATTTCAGGTCCATACCACTTCGAAAGGTAAAGGTATACACCGAACTATCATCGACAAAGGTGCTTCAACCTATGTCATGTCGGCTTCATTTTGGCTTGCCTTGGGTTCCCCAACCCTCTCCCCACTGTTGAACTCCCTTAAAGCTTTCGACGACCACATCTTTGTCCCAAAAGGATACTTAGCCAGTTTTCCCATCACTTTGGTTGGGAAAATAATAACGGTGGATGTAGAAGTCATGGACAAGAGACTCGACTATAATATGTTGCTACGTCATAGTTGGACATATGCTGTGATGGCTATCGTATCGACTATCTTTCGTATCATCCTATTTCCATTGGATGGAAAGGTCATTACAGTGGATCAGGTGTCTTTTTGCACCCCTGATTATTCGTCATTACCAAATTGTTATAGACATATTTGGGAACTGCAACCCCAATCACATATGTCCATAAACCAAGGGCTTATAAGTCCCTTAAAGTGTTGTTTCATGCCCTAAAGGAACAAGGTCAGCTGATTACATCATCTCGCAGAAGTTCTCCACAGAAAACTACTCTGAACTGGTCAAAACTGGACCATACAAACTGCTCAGTGCAGAGGGTGTGATGCATCTCACCTGCACAGTGTAAAAAGTGTGATGCATACTAGAAATCCCTTCTGTAGGGTGTGATGGGTGAGAGTAGACAAATGGCAGAGACAATTTTCAAGGTGGATGATCATGGAATCTTCCAGAAACTTTTCCTGTGACACTTGCCTCTCTGAATTCGCCCAGGGATGAGTAAGAGATCATCAATCTCCAAGTCGAATCAAGAACTATTAGAGAGAGGACACTAATCAAAATCCCGGAAGCTGACTCACCCTCTTACAATCATCTATATATGGATCCCTCATCCCAGAGATCCAAAGGCTGGAATCTTGTATCTTGTAAGGAAGTGTTGTTGGTTTCATGGTGTAATATCATAGTGTTGGGTGATCTAAGCTTTTCATGAGGTGAATAAGGGCTTTCATGCTGGGAGGATGACGCTGGGTCAGATTCATGTGTTGTAATCCTCTCTTCTAATCTCTATATCAATAAAGCTATTCAAGTTTTCCTCCACATTTTTGTATGTTTACTAATATATGCATGTATGTGGTCAATATATATCTGGTCCTATATTGTTTATGATTGTAGATCTATGTACTTTGAAGGTATTATGCTGCTTTGACTTTATAGATACTCTTTGAAGCGAAGTGGTCAAGGGAGGAGTGGCAAAGATCTGTCAAAGGGGAGAAGGAACAAGTAGAGAACCAAGCGAAAGATCGAGGTTGGTATTCTTTGCTCCTCTCCTATCTATTTCTTGTAAAGGAAAGCGAAAGTAACTTTAATCTATTTGTTTCTAAGATAGCTACCCATCTTAGTGGGACTAGCAGCTTTGCATAGACACTAGATTTCTCGATAACAAAATGGCGACTCCACTGGGGAGCGAATAGCTTGTTTGCTTGTCTATATTTGTTTGCTTTATAAACTTACAGATGGAGCCTGAAGTCAAGCTAGCTAGCCTTCGAATTGCATTTGCTATGCAAGTGAAAATTAGATCAATGCTACTTCAGTCTATCTCTGGGTTTTGTTTATAAAATGAACAATTGATTTTCAAACATCCTATTTGCCTTGGTGGTGGCTCAAGTAGCCTCATTAGATCAGCCCTTGTGATTTGCATTTACTGACTATCATTTTCTCAGCCTAAATACCTGAACTAAGCTGCAAACTATGACCCAGAACCAAGTTGAAGTCTCATCCCTAGACCATTTCACCTTCTCTTCTTGGGAATCTGAATGCATCGCACCTCCCATGTGCAGTAGGTGAGATGCATCCCACTTTCCCTATGTTACAGGTGCGATGATCAGATAAGACCTCTTCTGCTTCCAAATTTTGGTTTTTTGTTCACTCTCTTCAGCTTTATTCAAGAGTTTTGCTGTCTATGATCAGTAAACCTCCGTGGAAACTCCCTTCCTTTGCATGATTCAACCTCCATAGTACACAGAACTATAAATGTTTTTATGTATTGTTCGCCATTTACGGTCCTCTTTTACAAAGAAGTAGCGTAATCAAGCTATCGCATTTTGATTTGGAAGTGTTACAAGTGTCGTTTTCAGTCAAAGAAAAGAATTCTATTGTTCTTGATGGTCGATTACACTGTTACTCTTGTATTTGATTTGAATTAATAGTTTTTCAAGTGTCGAAAGCAGTTTTC